>JAQIXN010002829.1:0-10008 GCA_034698145.1 Proisotoma minuta | reverse complement strand
TGTTCCCATTCCTTCCCTTGGCCTTCTTTTTCTTGTTTTGCTTTGGGGGAGCTGAAGCTGCGACGAGGGGTGTCGTAGGTGCGCAAGGCCCTCCAAGAAACATTGAAGTATGCAAACAATTTGAGGGCGTAGCCTTAAATTAAATTAATCGTTAAAATTAGAATGGGAACTATTAATACTTTTACTTTTAATTAACAAGTACTTGACTTACCACGGTTGCGGGACAAGGGATGTTCTCATTGTTCTCACAAACATCCATGTCCTCATTAGATTCTTCTACGTCAAAGTTATCATTGTTCTCCATTTTGGGACAAAAACTATGAACGGTGACAGTCGACACAATTGAGAAAAGAAAGAGATAGAAAGAGAAGAAAAACGTCCGACGCCGACGAGCGCAGAAATAAGAATGAGCGGAACTCTTCGAGTAATTATACATATAAATCCATTTATATAGTTACTCAATTACTCAATGGAAAAACTAAAACAACAAGATTCAGAAGGTCAAGGAACTCGAAAAAATAAAATACGAAAAAGGGGGCACTCGTCGCTTGGAACTCGACCTCAAATTCAGCGCACGACTTGTCCCCAGTTAATGACTCTAGCGAAATTTGGTCGCAGACTCGCGGATTATTTGAAATGATTAGGAGGCTTGTTATAGGGCGACAAGCGTTGAAGGCGTCCACCACAAAACGTAGTAAATCTTCAATAACAGGGATTCTTAGCTATCAAATAAATAATGAAAATTACACTTTGTCAATGAATATGCATTACTATCATATGACCCTTTCTAAAATATTCTAAATTCATTTGTGACGATTATAAATACTGAGGAGGGGTGTGGTTGTGGTAGATTATCATTATTGTTGTGCCAGAGCTGTCTGTCTGTTGGTTGTAGACTCTGTCAGGTTGAGGACGACGGAGGATCTATCCCCAGGGGGGGCCTGTCTCAGGGGGTGTGGTTGCCAGTGTCCGTGGGACAAGCCCCCAATGCATTGAATCCGGGGCATTTTGGGCTCAGACTGAGACTTTCTCGACCAGAGAAATGTGAGACTGTTTGCTTGCATTTGTTTGTTTTGTAGCAGTCTCTGTTTCCCAATAATTTCAATGCTCGTTGATTGTTGATTGAGGGAAAATTCCACCAAACAATTACAACTTGTAATTTACAAGTTAATAAGCTGGCATTGCTAAGAATTTTTTAACAATACAATAATTTTTTTAAAAGGTAGAAAGTTTCAAAAAGAATATTTTTCAAACTAATTTTATTTTTTAGTTGAGGATGGGCAGGTCACGTAAGGGGACTTCAGGGGAAGTGGATAAGGTGAAAGAGGCAAAGAAAATAGGACAGGGGACGAGTAAATCTGCGGAACCTAACGTTTTGCCCCAACAATACGAATACGCTGACGAATTAGCGTCTCGTAAAAGAATGAAAGGTTCGAAAGAATTTGTAAAGATGAACAAAAGGAAGAACTAACATTTTGTTCTCTTGTCCATTCAGACATGATATCTAACAACGGACTGTTTAATTCCGCTCTGAGCAAAGAAGACTTGAAAAAGACGGAAGAAGAGATGAGAAAGTTTTGGGGGGAGAAGAGCGATGGGGATGAGGGGGATATTTTCAACAAACCATCAAAGTCAAAGGGCACCAAGAGAACAAGCGACCCAGCGGAAGAAGAACTAGCTTCCTCTAGCAAGAAGCATGTCGTTGAAAATGTGCCTGCAGTAAATGTGCAAAAGACAAATTCGTAAGTCTAATAATTAATAATTGACTAGTAGATATAAAAATTATAATAATAATAATATTGCTTCAGGGAAGATGAGAACGAAGAATTGTTCCGGATGGCAGACAAATTTATTGAGGAAGCTGGAAAATCCTCGAAAAAATCCAAGCATAAACATTCAAGACATTCAAGTTCAAGACATCGATCAAAATCAAGAGAAAAAAGCCTTGAAAGGAAGGAGGTTTGTATATAGTTTGGATTATAAAAAAAACTAATTATAATTTAATTGATTTATTTAAAAAATAGAACAAGTCCAAAAGTAAGAGAAGAGGTAGAAAACCTAAAGCTTTGACCGCCGTGTCCAAAGACTCCAATGTAACTGTCCTAAATGCTGAAGATCCAATTGTCCTGTCTTCAGATTCCGAAGGAGAGAATATAATTATACCTGTCCGCAGAGGCAGAGGTAATTATTTAATATAAATCTAATATATTGTTTTGCTCACACACCCCTTCCTAATATTGGTTTACTTCCTTATTTGACTGTTTTAGGACGACGACAACTTGCAGACAACCAAAGTTCAAGAGACAAGAGACAAAAGCCTAAAAAGTCAAACAAAAAAGTTGAAAAACCAAAGAACGATAATGACAGTCCTCTTCATGTTGTGGACCCACCAGATAATGATTCATTGGTCGAAGAAGATTTAGGCAATATGCTAATTTTTTATATCGAGCTTGAAGGACAAAGGCAATCCATTCACATGTATGAGGTTAGTTTTTTTGTACCTAATTTAATCCTTCTAAAACCTGCTGATCGGATAATACTTTAATATATTGTACACTATTTGTTATTGTTACAGAAGCAATACTGCAGAGATCTTAGAGATGTGGTTTCCTTAAAGTTCAAAACTCCGCCTGAAACTTTGCAAATGTTTTTGGGAGAGATACATCAATTGGAAGATGACAAAACGCTTGAAGATTACGGGTTCAGTCTCTGCTGCACTGTGGACTGCTATATACTACAGAGATCAGCAAAAGAGTTGTATGAAGAAGGCTGTAGGGTTATTTTACGCTTTAAAATCCAAACAAGTGACCGTCGTGGGCGCCAAGACTCGTTTGTGTATGTCAGTAAAAGATCAACTATGCAGACTGCTATTGATCAATATTCAAAAGAAATGGGCATAGAACCTTCAAAATTAAAACTTAGATTTGACGGAGAAGACGTAGATTTGAGTGAAACGCCTGAGAACTGCGACTTGGAAGGCGACGAATGCCTTGATTTAATTGTATTGAGTTAGGCATCTAGTAAATGATGTGATATATATGAACAAATTTTTTGATATTTTTTTATTGAATTAAAGTAATTTGGGTCTCACATTTTGGGAATGTGTTTTAAAAATATTTTGACATTATTTTGGGATTAAGCATGCGTCATAATATGTATAATGTAAAACGATATTAATAATAAAAGTCGGCATAATTAATTTAATTTAATTAAATTAATTAAACATAGCGAATCGTTTAATCATTTATTTAATTCATTCATAGATTTACGATTATTTCATACCTATATTTATTAGTAGATGAAGGAACTCGAGAAAACAAAAAAAGTGTGGCTGGTATTTAATATTTATTTTTATTTTGACAACACTTTCCCTGCAAGTACATGTTTGAGAGTTGTAATAAGGGACATGGGCCCTGGGGGGAGAAAAAAGGGGGCACTCGTCGCTTGGAACTCGACCTCAAATTCGGCGTACGGCTTGTTCCCAGTTATTGACCCCAGCGAAATTTGATCGCAGACTCGCGGACTATTTAAAATGATTAGGAGGCTTGTTATAGGACGACAAGCGTTGAAGGCATCCACCACAAAACGTAGCAAATCTTCAATAACAAGCACCGGAATTCTCAGCTATCATATAATGAAAAAAAAAATATTTAAATTTCACTAAAATCACATCTATTATAGATTATAATTGAGTTTAAATTTTTACCGATAAGAATACAATGTAATAGACAATAACTGTGGGGGCCAAAAATATTCCAATGGTAAAAAACAAAGCACCTAAAAACAATTCGGAAACAGATATTTGAACATGGTCCACACGATTTCTTAAAGGGTTCCATTTTCTTCCCATAAATAAGCGTCCAAGGGATTTTATAGCCATCGTCAACACTCGATACAACCTTTAATCATCAAGTTATTTAAAATCAAACTTTAACAAAAGATTTTTATCTATCCTTCGTATTTAATTTTATTACCTCGTGGCGTAAATGTAGAGACAATAGACGTGAAATGTAGCCATGCTTAGCAGATCTTTCATCAGCGACAATTGTAGCGTAAAACCCAAAGGTCCAACCCAAATTATAGTTGACAAAATGAAGGATAAAATGGGCTCCAATATTCCTGAAATAAAACAACACATAACATTTGCAAAT
This sequence comes from Proisotoma minuta, assembly GCA_034698145.1. NCBI lineage: Eukaryota > Metazoa > Arthropoda > Collembola > Entomobryomorpha > Isotomidae > Proisotoma > Proisotoma minuta. Next base: position 5,857 of record JAQIXN010002829.1, on the reverse strand, counting down.
TAGTTTAATAATTAGACATTATCATGGAATATTATTACTATATACCTATGTAATTTGCCCAAAGATGCAAATGATAAGAGAAAAATCTAGAGAGAAGAGAATTTAGTGACGAGTTTAATTTGAGCCCTGCAGGACTTCCATTCAACCAATTTAGCAATTGCAAAAGAATTTTTAGCAACTGGTGGACTTGGGTGTGAAGAGTAGAGTAGAGATGAGGGAAACTTTGGAGAAATTCAGACGCTGCTAATCCAATTATGAGATCAATCACTAAAAGTGTCACTAGATTAGAACGATCGACCTTTCCATTGGTCAGCTGCAATTTTAAACAAAAATTATAGGCACGTTTCAAATTTTGAAATAATACAAAAGTATGAGAACCTGTTTAAAGAGTTTAAGCCTAAACAATAGTTGAGTGACGCCCATGGATCGATCCCAAAATGTCCCTTCGTCTTCGTTTGATGCACAAAGTGTCGCTTCTTTTTCTGTGGTTTCTGTCAAATAGTCCGAATTTGGTAACAAAAGTGGGTAACAATCTGAAGATAGCTCTTGAAATTGGTTAAGAATGTCTGGAAATCCTGATTCATCTTCTGGAAATTGTCGTAATTTGTGGGCATGTTGAAGAACGGAAGGGTCAAAATGAAATACAATCACGTTCTCAAGCTCTATCCTCCTTCCGTCCAAAGTGACGCTTTCTAAATTCAGTCTTTGGCTTTGTACGCTGACGACGATAAATACTGACGAAGGGTGTGATTGTGGTAGAAGATCATCATTATCATTATCGTTATCTGAAATGGAATCATGTTTTTTTTTAAAATTAAAATTAAATTAGTAGCGACCTCTGATTAAACCATACCTTCAATTAACTGGCCAACGACCTCAACAGAGTTAGTTAACAATTTCCCTTGGTCCTTTTGAAGGGCGACAACAGACACCTGAATAATTTCTTGGTCTTTAACCGGCAAGGATCTGACAACAAGGGAAATGGTTAGAAAATGCTTGAATTTAATAGATTTTGTGGCCGTTACCTTCCGATAAGGTGAAGATATCCCCTGGGCACTCCTTTTAACAGGGTGGGCAAAAATATGTGAACTAGCATTTCACCAATTTTAATTTATCCATCCACTTTTCATGATGAAAATGTCATCTGCAAAACAAGAAATGCTTCCCGCAATTGATTTCATTTCATGAAAATTTATTAAATGTTTTATTAGTAAAAACCGCACCCCCGCACTTTATCATTTGTGTTTGTAACGGCCTTTCGATATTTAAATGCCAATAAAATAATTTAAAAGATGTCATACCAAGGCAAGGTTTCAGCCTGTCGAAAAACATGTAACTCATGCAACTGACAAGCTGGTCAGTTTAGAAACTTTGGAATGTATCAAATCTTTGTTTTATTGTCCTTATCAATTCCGCAGGTATTTAGGGATGTTTACAATGATAAGGAAAGGATTATCTCCCACTTCCGCTTTCCCAACCTTTTGTATGCATTATTTGGTGAGACAAGATGCAAAAGCGGTTGAGTTTGGCCAGTCACCAAAAAACTTTGCCAGCGAATCTTCACACAGAACTTCTATATGATAGAAGATGAGTAATTGAAATTAATTAACAGCTGCTACCAAAACAGCATCAAAGTAATCTCTGTTTGGGGGCGTGGTCCCCCCACCCTTCAGTATTTTTTACAAAGAAATGCAATAAAGCACCTCAAAAATACTCCGTTTCTAAATAAAATATTCAATATGGGTTTCATCTTGTCCAAATTTCGGGTAAATTCAGCGATATTTTGTCCTTTCAATTAAACAATTATCCATTTTAGAGGGCGAAGCCATCCCTTGAAGACTCCCTTGAAAAAATAGACAAGGTGCCTCTCTTAATTATTGTTTGCATCTTAAAACGGTCAAATTTATTGACTATGATTTTTGTTTGTTCAGGATCTGACGGATATCCGTCGATTTCAAATCGACACAGAAGTTCAGCAGAAGCGGATAATTGGCCGTTTGTCCATTTCGGCCTATTTATTGTACATCTTTGCAATATTGGCCTACTACTTATTCATCCACACGGAATCATTTACGTGGTCACAATTTATTCTCTCTTTATTGCCATTTATCGTATTCCCTCTCTTGTAAGTTTCCCATATTTCCAAATTATTGTGCTGGTTAATAATAATCATTGTCTTGATAATTCCAGAGTATGGGTTGTAAGAAGAACTTTTGGTTGGTGGTATCAGCGTAAGATAGTTATCAACAAGGAGAAATCAGACACGCTCCGAAAGGAGAGGGAGAGGCTATTGGACGAAGTTATGGACAAGGAAACGTTCAAAGTTGCAAAGAAAATATTGGAAAAATATGCCCCAAGTCATCTGCTTCCAAAATATTTGGCCGACCAACAACGCTCTGCTCCCGGGACACCAATTAGACCCCAACAAGCGGGTGATGCCCTTCGCCGTAGAACTATTGGGGGCGGTCCAATTGGAATGAGGCCTCATTTTACTCCCATGGGTCAAGGTCCTCGACCTGGATTTCAATATGGGAGACCTCCTTTTATGAGACAACCTCTTGCAATTACAGGAGGACCTGGAACTCCGCAATTTAGTAAGATGGTGAAAGTAAAATATTATATTTTCATTGATTTAACACATACCTCATGTTTTTAAAATCACAAAGGAGGCACAACTCCGGCAATGTCGTCTGTTCCTACAGGATTCACTCCAATGCGATACATGATACCTCAAACCCCAAGTGCCCCAGTGTTGCACAATAGAAAAACCGGTTGGTTGGATAAGCTCGTGGATTATGTTGTAGCAGACGGGCCTACGCATAGATTTGCTCTCATCTGTCGATATTGTGCCACTCACAACGGTCTAGCCACTCCCGACGATTTCCCTTATACAGGTCTTTGGAAAAACTAAACATTCCAATTGTTCCTAGTATTTTTAAAAAATTATTTATATAATAGGATATCGTTGTATATATTGTCGTCAATTCAATCCACCAAGACAACAACGTCCATCTGCAGCCACGCTCCCACGAAATACTGTTTTGATAGAAGAGATGGATACAACGATGGACACAACGATAAAAGAGCCAAGTGAAAGTGGTGGGGACGGAGATTCGGAAACTGAAAGGACCACAGAGCCAGGAGAAGAAATCACTATGAGTCCAAGCCGTAGCATTAATGAAACAGAAATGTCTGAAAATCTTGATGATCAGCAAGAAAAAGAGGAAGAAGAAGTCACAAATGACACAATCCCATTTGCAGATGAAGATGGTGAAGAAGAAGAGGAAGAAACACAAAGTGGCAAATTAACCATCAATCTCCGCTCAAACAGTCCAAATGCAAAAGCACAGGATAAAAGTGAGCATGAGAAAATTACCGACCAAATAACTCCATCGTATTTAGAAGAATCTTCCACAAGTGAGCTTGATAAACTGGATTTTGAAATAGCTCAGAGACCATCCTTAAGTTTAGATAACCAGAAAACCCCAACACTTAATGAAAGCGATGATTTAGAGGTGTTCAAAAATAATTAGTGAGTTAATTTTATCCGATTACTATTATGGTGATACATTTTAATATATTAATCATGCAAAAGTGAAAGCTAAAAAGTTTCAAGTGTTCTAAAGTTCTAACACTAATAATTAGTATTGTCGAATATTTTTGTACCCTATACTTTACCCTTAAAAATATTACTAACTCCTGAAATCAACTGAAATAATATTTGTATTTATCGTAGTAACTTCTGACCCCTTATTATATTATTTGGTCAGGAAAAGTATTGTATTAATTGGGTAGGTATTCATCATCATAATAATTAATTTATGTAACGAAACAGCAGGTCTGCCCATTTTTATTGGACTAATTATTATTAAACTAGTCATTATTAAGGCAAAGGGAAAACTAAAGTAAAAAAAAAAAGTTGTGAAAAAATGAATTGGATGCAATCCCATTTAATAATTTTGCACAAAAATATTTTTACTGACAAAAATACATTTTGAATTTATTTATTTTTTAAAATTCCGTTAATTATTATCCTGGTCCTGCAGGAATTGGAAAACTGCGGAAAAGTCCTTTGCCTTATATCCCTGTGCACACATCATTTGATAGATTTGATAAGAGAGAGCTCCCAAAGGAGTTGGAGAGGCCGCACCAGAAGCCGCATTTTGGGCTAGACCCAAGTCCTTTGTCATCAAAGCCGTCCCAAAGCCCCCTTTGTATCCGTTAGAAGCAGGGACATTTTCTAGCACTCCGGGGACAGGATTGTACAACTCGCTTGACCAACATCGTCCAGAGCTAGAGTTTAAAATCCCAGCAAGGAGTTTGGGATCCAAACCCATCCTTATCCCCAGATTCATCGTCTCCGCAGTTCCAATCATTGTAATTCCTGAGAGAAGATTTATATTATTTATCCAGCCATCATGATTTTGATTGTCTCTATTACCTAATAACATATTATTGCAAATTTTGGCCGCTTGACCTGAACCCACGGCCCCACAAAATACGGCCTTTGCTCCCATACAAAGCAAAAGTGGCTCAATCTCCTTAAAATCTTTGGGTTGACCACCTACCATAAAAGTTAGGGTTCCAGCCTTGGCGGCCCCCACTCCCCCGGATACAGGAGCTTTTGGAAATTAAAAAAAAAATATCAGTCAGAAATTTCATATCATCTACAATACAACAGACCATCTAAATACGTGGCTCCATTATCCTTGGCAAGTATTGCAATGTCTTTGGACGTGTCAGGGTCAATTGTACTACTGTCGATAAGAAGGCTTCCAGGTTTAATCCCACTGAGAATCCCGTCAGGACCGGTATATGCATTCCGAACGTGGATACTTGCGGGCAGCATAGTAATGACTTTATCGGACTTTGAAGCCACATCTCTAGGAGTAGAGGCTACTTTAGCCCCCAGTTGCTCTAAAGATTGTGTCGCTGCCGACTGAATGTCGTATACTACTAAAGAGTGGCCTTTCTGGACTAAATTCTTTGCCATATTTTGACCCATATTCCCTATACGTAATTTTAGAATCAATCTCACGGCGTGAAACTTTACAGAATATCTATAAAGACTTACCTAGGCCAACAAATCCGATGGTCGAGGAATGTCTTATGTTGTGACCGATACATCTTGAAAATGAAATGGATGCTCTGAGAAACATATTGAAGATGTTTCAGCAATTATATAATTTCTGTGTCAGATTAAGATAATTGATGTATCTGGAGACAGGATTAAACCGAAGCCCAGCTAAAAATGTACCTGTGTCTGCCTCTAATTATGTATATTCCAAATTTCCAACCAGTTATGTGACTCTTTTTTTCTTATGTATCTAGACTGGAACACACGAGATTCAAGGAGAAAGCAACTCGCTTGCTTAAGCCCAGTACAATATACTATTATACGATTTTATATACTTAGCCTCTGAAAAATCATTATGCCCTTCAAATAAGAACATTATCAATTAAAACATGGTGGCTAATTATTCAGTGAAAGTAAAGAAGCACTATATCAATATTATCGTGTATTTGTAGCCAACTTTGATGATCTCTGGCATTTCGGATGAAAGATATTTTGGGCTCTCGGCCCACGCCAAAAATGAAATCACGGGAAATAAACCGTTGTAAACGCACGTAACGATGGGGCGAAGAGACCATTTTGTCGAGTTGAAAAAGATTTCACGAATGACTTTTTGACAAATCTCAAAATGCCCCGTTTATACGACCACACCCACATGGGTGGTTCGAAACAAATATTTTAGGTGTAGGTCAATTCCCCACATAACTACCTTTCGAACGACACCCCACATGTAATTTCGACATTTTACCACTTCCCCAGGTCACGACAGGGTCAAAGGTCAAA
>JAQIXN010002828.1:0-10015 GCA_034698145.1 Proisotoma minuta | reverse complement strand
CTCTTATACACATTTAATGCTGCTTTGGATTTGCACGATTCAATTTTAGTTCACGTCTAACTTCCTTTACTTATCAAGCCTAACTTATTTAGCTTAACTTATCAAGCCTAACTTGATTTTCTTATTTAATTTGTGGTAATCATAATGGTAATGTATTTATTGTTCTCGCAACTCATCTTAGAATTCGAATTGGGCTTACAAAGTGCAAGAAAGTACAAAGGGCAATACAAAGTATGGTTGTTCTTTGAACAAGGAACAAAAAGCCTTGTGGTTTATTACAGTTTTTTGTAAAGTGTGACAAACATAAGAACTGTGAGGGAACGAGTGAGGTTATTACCGTTTTCTCCGTTATTCTTTTTGAATAGATCAGTTCAATTTCTGGTCCAACTCTTATAATCTGTCCAAAAACAAAAATATTAGATACTGAGTTTTAAAAAAAATAAATTTCTGTTATTCATAAAGCAACTCTAGTTTTATTAATATAAAGCAATTGTAATGATATTTCAATGTGCCCCTTCTAAAGTCTCAATTTAATTTCAATGTTGTTGTAATAATTAAAAATTTGGACATGACCCCCTTTCAAAAAGTCTTTAAAAAAAAAAACTCGTCTTCCTGTCTTGACCTAACTAGGAAGGGTCATCATTGTTTTGTTTTTTTGATAATATTTTGTTTGTTTTATGTTAATTTAGCAAAAATATAATTTGGATAGAGCTTAATAATAATTTACATGTAAAAAATTCGTTATTACATTTTCTATGGATTTTTTGGGGATCTTCCGTTGCAACAAATTTTTTAGTTTCCTTTTCAATTTCAACTTCCTTTTGTCTTTTATTGTGTTTGCACCCTTAAAAGTTGAATAACAAATTAGCTATTATATAGTTTTAATTTTAGTTTACCTGAGTGGCTGTAGTTTTCATGTCCTCTATGGCAGTAATATTAACACTTTTGTCACTAGCCATTTTATTATTTATGAGGAAACTTTGGAGTTAAAATGCTAGCACTGAAATATATATATAACAGGGCGTGTATTTTTAGTGTGGAGTAAGTCATGTTTTTAACTTGGCTCAATTAATAAATTATGGGGCATAGTGATTATGTGTGTATGTATGTATATATTGTATGTTTATAGTTACTTTAAAATTGCTAATTTTAAAGCCTAAAGGTCGAGGACGACCTTTTCTGTGGTTAGGGACTGTGAGGGAACGACCTATGTATGAGTTAGTCGTAGACATGAGCTTGTCGAATAAAGACCAATGTAGCAACAGTCTATCTTCTCATAGAACATAACACTTATTACCAAAGGGAGGCCAAGAAAGGGTAAATCTTGAACTTCCTCAGTCAAGCCCCGCTCAAATCTAGCTCCGGATTCAAATCTTGTTCAATAGAGTCGACCTGACAGGTGGAGTCCTTGTAAAAGTAAAACAAGAAATATAAAGGTAAAATTATAACCAAATATATTTGTAGGCCGACACCCATTTATCTATCTTGACCCCTTCAAATTTAACCCAATATATTCCCAAGGAATTTGCTTGAGAATGTGCGAAAATTTGAAAAAAATGTTAATTATCGTTTTATTTTTAATTTTTAGTAACAATAAATATAATGAGGTTGAGGTAAATATAACAAAGTTTGGTTAAATTAGTGTCAAAAATCATAAGTTAAAATATTTAGTTTGAAATCTTTTAAAAACTTGACATTTCCATACGGTTTTTTAAAGTTGTTGAAAATCCTTGCACCCATTTTAAACTCTCTAAAGGCAAAATATAAACCCATTTGCCAAAAAATATTGCCCCCCTCTTCACTTTCTCCCTAACTTCAGTCAAAAACACGCTAAACGAGAAAGCCAATGCAACTGCAGCAATAATAAAAATTGTTTGAATACTTCCTCCAATACCAACGGCCTCAAATTTATCCCAAATTTCTGGTTTTGTATTAGCCACATGTTCAGCAAGATCTGAGGCCTCGCTCAGAAATTTGTAAATCCCAGACTGTACAAATAATTGAAATATTTTCGGCAACTTGGAACCTTCTGGAAATGTCCAGGCAAATAGTCGAATTTGCAGGCTAGTACCCTCCCCCGTATAAAAATCAGCTTTTGGATAAACTTTTCTCAATATTTTTTCCCGGTATTGCTTAACATATGAAGATAAACCCACAAAAATTGATCGGCCGCATGCCGCAAGCTCCGAATGTATCTGCTTCCAAACTATTTTCCCAATTTCTTTTTTCCCCTTTACTGCAACTGAGTAATTAAACCCTGGATATGGTGTCCATCTTATTTCAGCATTAAAAAGGTTGAACAGTACACCCTTTTCTTCCAAAGTTTGGCCCTCGCTGTGGTAAATTTCTGGCGAAAACTCAAAGATTTCCGCTGTGATATTACCCCCATAAAATAAATAGTAGTCTAACCATTCAGGTTTTGAGAGAACTGAAAAGCAACCTTGAGATGGGGCTCTATTATTTTTCATATCTCGATATTTCACCCTTCCTCTAATATTGTATTCAGATTCGTTGAAATCTACGCCATCATCCGAGCCGCATCTTACATCTTTGAAATCTTTTAGCTTCTCTCCACGAAGTGGTGAATTTAAATTTTTGATCATCTGGCAAGAATAAATGCTCGTTAGTATCCCTCCAAAAATCAACCATGGCCAAAAAACTATTTTAAAATAGCTCGTATTTTGCAGTTTAGCCGGTAGCTTTGAAGTCTCATCTATGAGGTAGCCAAAGAAAAAGAAGATGCTTAATGGTAGTTCCCAGCTTTTGCTTTTAACCGCCCAAACAATGTCCACAAATGCCCCAACAGCGAGAAGAGAGGTTAGTAACCATGCCCAAACCCAGGGAGAAAAGGGAGAGATGTAAAAGTAAAAACTGAGGACGGGGCTGCTGTAGCATGAGGTGAAAATGTAGCCATCCATCTTTGAAAACACTATTTGAGGATAATCATTAAGCACTGCCTCAGTAATTGGAGTTTTGGGCATAATGAACCATGGAAGATAGTGCGTGCTATCGAAGGGCATTAGTGTTATGTTTAGACTAACAGCAGCCAGTCGGAAAAGATATTGGTGTTTAACAAAGTGCGAGAAATCCGTCCCAGCCCCAAAAAAATTACTTGAGGGACCATCTTGAAATTCGGGGTAATACCAGAATTCGTCCAGATTGACAATTTGGCTGTCAAAATGATCAAAAATGTTATACTTCTCATCGATAAATTTGCATTCAGCTGTAGTAAAAACCCTTTTACAATTGTGAATAACACAAATTTCTCTTGTGTGTAAATTTAAAATCGACAGTCGCAGCAATACGTAAGAATTGAGGTAGCCGTAATCTTTATAGTTTCTCGCAATCTCCATTAATATGAGGACGGACTTTTTGGGCGTCATTGAGAGAACGAATGATGGCGATTTTGCTACAAGATTCCAAACATCTGAAGGATGGATTTTAATTTTTGGTAAAATAAACAACTTTTCCAACATTTCCATGGGGTCAAATTCATTTTCTATCGGGTGTTCTATATGCACCAAAATGTGGTAGCAAATCCAACCCCGCATTCTGATTGAATATGGAAATATTTCAGATCCATTTTTGGCAATTTCAATACTTTCCACTTTATCACCGCCAGGTCCATATTCCATGGTAACAGTATCATAGTTTGACAAAATTGTCACCGGACGTCCGGCTGTGTTTTCCAATTTTTCTGTATGTATAATACCACCATGAGTTTGTATACGGAGCTGTAGCCAACACCGCGAAGGTGGAAGTTTGGACAATATTTCGTGTAATTTGGGAGTATAAAAAGCTGAAGAAATTGTGAAAAGTAAGAGGAAATTAAATTTCTTCATTTTTAAAATAACAAGTTGTGCTAATTTTTTAAGATAATGTAGCTATTGGTTGCAACTTCTTTAATTTCAGGCTTCAAGTAAACAGATATTAATCTAAGATATCTTATGCAACAAATCTAAAAGTGACAATCGTTGAAAAATTTCATTTTTCAAAACTTATACCGAGCGCAATGTTGCCACAATGGCGTTTAAATGTTTTCTGGGTATTTTACAAGCTAAAAATATATAAGTAATCAATGGCAGGAACTAGGTTAATTAAACATGAATATTTTATTTTCTAATTTAACTTGGAGAAGATTTAAGAAAAACAAATTGGATTAATTAATTTGGTTCTATCCAAGTTTACAAATATATTCAAATATTTAAAACTAATCTTAAGGCATTGCTAAGATTAACTCCAACTGCAGCTTCTCCCTTAGAAAGTTGGGAAAGATTTAATTTATATTTTCGAGACTTTGCAGCAGCAGAAATATATTTATCAAGTTATTGTTTTTGGTCTAAAAAAGTCCCATGACACTTATCAAGCCAAATAAAAGAGTTTTTTGTAAACATTTCTGTTTCCCCAAACTTCCAGTTTAATTTTTAGGGAATTAGCTAATTAATTTCTGGATACAAAAAGCGCAAAATTTTAAGATAAAGCTAAGGTCATAATCATTTTAAGCTTGAAATTGAAATTTACACAATCAATGCAACCACTTCCGGTTTTGACATTATTTGATATACCGACATGTCAATAAAAAATATTTATTTCATTAGGCTAACTATTTATTTGAAACATTAGAATACTTATCATTAGACGACTATTTTTGTTAAAGGTTTAGCTATTTAATACAGCTTTTTAAAGTGAAAGTAAGAAAATTATTCAAACTCTCAGATTTCAACTACAATTAAAATTCTCCAAAATATTTTTTTTATATATATATTTTTTAAATACTTGAGAATGTGTCTGGATAGTGAATAATTATAAATCATTTCATTAATTCTATTTCATTTACCTAACCTAACTTTATTTTTCGTAATTAATTTTTGGTCAATAAAATGTATTTATTGTCCTGGAAACCTATTTAAAGAGGAAAATCAAATCAAAAAATTCGGTCCTATTTCTTCTCCTCAAAAAAGAGAAACAAATGGAAATGGAAACAAAAATCAGAAATTACCTTTAAAAAAAAGGACCGGTTCTGGGAGACCAGTTTGTTGAAGTATATTTTGGATAAATGGTTTTATTTGGGCAAATTAGTAATCTCAACTAAACTTAATTAACAGTTTGATTTGACTTATATTTACATAAAATGTTTAGCATGCATTTATTTGATCAATACAAATTCATAGGCATATTTTTGAATGAACAGGGTTATAGGTTATCTTTATGTAAAATTGCAACTTTGTAGGTTTTGCATAATAAATGAAATTATTGAAATTAATGTTTAACAATACTTTAAATGACCTACTTATTCAAAATCTCTTTTTACCCAGACAGGTTTAAGTTTAAAATTGAACATTTCTTTCTATTTAGTTTATTTATTTATTGAAAAATGTTACATTTGGACAAATCAATGCTTAGAAATTATTTTTGTGCTAAATTTAAAGGATTCGACATGAATGTTCTATTAAATCCGTTACATCATAGTAATTTAATGATAATGAAATATTATATTTAATAAGAAACAAGTTCAATACGAATCCTTTTTCTACTCGATCAGATCTTTCCAACACTGCCCCAGTCGATGGGGTAATTTGAAATTTTTGAATGTGACTTTTCAGGCGCTAAGTCGGTCTAATTTCAGTAGTCGAGTGTAATTTAAAAGTTTTTCAGCATCAAAAGTTCCATAACATACCAAAATTCAGCATAATCGAATAAACTATCAATTCCCCATATATTATGCTTAGAATGGCAATGTTACACCCCCTGTCAAAAAAGGGAGGGGCTCAGTGGGCTTAACAATTTGGCATTTTCGTCTTTACTCATGAAGGCCTTTTAGCGTGGAGAGTTTCAATTGGCTATTCCGTTGGCTATCTCTCCACATTCTCCCCAATTTTACTTCATTTAGCTTGTGACTTAGGTGGGACAAAAATCATGTCAAACAGACGCATTTAAATGGAGATATAATGTTTTAAATACCTGCTTCGTTTTTATTGTCCAGGGTAAAGGTATATTCTGAATGATACAAGTTAATTATTCGTAAACTATTGAATATTTAGATGCTGTGTGGTTGATTATTTTATCTAATACTTTATTAAGTGCTTGTTTACTGGGCCCAAAATCCAATCCATTAAATACTCTAAACCAGGCGTTCGATGGAAAAGTTTATTCTGGAATTTAAAAATGGGATAAGTTAAATCCCATGCATTTAGTTGTCCAAAAATCCAATTTTGAAAAGTTAATAATAATGTTTTATACCGTTTTATTAATAAACTTCTGAACATTTTCATATGCGTATAAATGACATTTAAATATATTCATTTTTAAATAAGTAATTTTCTACAAAATCCCCGAATTATTATATTTTTATTAATAGTCGTTTAAAGCCCGCATCTGCGGGCAAATGGAAAGTAAACTTTAATTTGTGTCAATATACAGTATTTATTGTAGTATCATCCGATTTTAAAATCCAAATTTTGTTTGCAAGTTAAGGGAAATAATTATATTTCATTTACCGATTGTATTTACTTACTGTGATCGTTGCATCTAAAAACTTTCATAAAAAGGGGCTAATTTTTCATTTGATGACTATGACTGAATGACAAATTCTTCCTAATGGAAAGTTCCCATTTTCCCATCAAAAAATATGAGAGCTTTAACTATTTTTCTTAATATCAGAATATTTATGAAACATATACTCTGTGTATTATAAGTAAGTTTATTTGAACTACATTGTGAAAATCCTTAAAGTAAATGCTTGTCTATTCTGAAAATAGAGATGATCGGAAATTCATGGCAAACGATTAATTTTGCCTTGATGAATTTCTAGAGTAAATATTGTTTTTCTAAAAAAATACTTTTGTTTTATAAAAAATTAAACCTGGATGGTGGAAAATACAATTAGGTCAATTCTCTAGTTTCGGCTGCAATCGTTTACATGATTTAAGAAAAGTAACTCTTTAATATTTTTTTCTAAACTAACTTAATAAAACGTCGTAAACGTTGGAAATAGCTCGCCATTTTAACGGATATGCTAAGCTTTAAAAGCGTAATTTACCTTAACAAACTTAACTTGACCTTACTTTAATTACATCGCTATGACTTAAGACTCCAAAAAATTAATTTCGAAGACATCAAAACTAAAGCTTTAAACCCAAAACGTTCCTGGGTTAAAATGGACCGGGGGCAAAACGGACCGGTCCACTTTGCCCCATGCTTTTTTCCTATATGGAGCAAAATGGACCGGGGGCAAAATGGACAGCTCCACTTTGCCCCATATGCTTTAATCCTATATGAGGCAAATTGGACCGGGGGCAAAACGGACCGGTTCACTTTGCTTCATGCTTTTATAAAACTAAAGTTGTAGTATGTACGCCGGCCGAGAGATAGCTTAATGAAAGCAATTCAGCATTAAAGCGTTAAGTGCTTTTTTGCTTTTTGGCGAAATCAACTCCTTTACTCTTTGCCCCTCTTAAATATGTAATTGTTCACTTTCTTTTAAATGCGAATTTAAATAGGTAAAAGTAATTGTATTTTTCATGTTGACGTCAGATCAACGATAAGCTATTTTTACCCTTTTAATCAGATTTAAAGATGCCTATAAGAATATTAAGTATATTAAGTATATTAAATATTAACAAATACAACAACCATGTATTAATGTCTTAAAAAATTGAATCAGTACATAAATTAAAGTAGTTATTTACTTTTCAGCTAGTTATTTTTGCGCTGAACAAAGCAAATTAGGTTAATAAATATTTTCGTTATAGTGCTTATAGTCCATTTGTATTTCCTAATTGGTAGGTAATGTTGTTTACCTTACATAAATTTAATCACATGACTCTTAAAGTTGTCGTAACTTTTATAGCGATATGATTTTTTAATACCTGCTACGTATGTATCGTACACGGTAAAGGTATATCCTGGACGATATCAGTTAACTATCACTATATAGGATTTAATATTTAAGATGGAGAGTGAGTGTTCTTGGAACTAGGATCAAGGACCAGTCATCATATTCGACGGGAGATAGATAGTGCCGAGTTATTTTAAATTCCTCAGCAAAAGTTTCCTGGGAAAGGATGTCCTTTGCGACAGGGGTTGTAACGACTGTCGCGCCGACCTCTGTCGACTCAGCGAATTCAATATCCTTGACGACCGCAGCATTGCCGACGCCAATTATGACAAGCAGGATAGCTGAAAATTCAATTGAGACAACTTATACATATAAATACACAGCATCTTACATGAACCACTTTGATGCTGTTGCGTTAAAGTCTTTAAAAAGGTTTATGCAGTCTTAAACTGTCGTGATGTAAACAAGAAAACGCTTAGCATTTTCGTTAAAATGGCGATCTATTTCCAACAATTACAACGTTTTATTAAATGAGTTCTCTAAGGGGAAATTCTTTTAATAATGAAATATTTCAATGAATTACTTCGGCTTCAGCAGACGGTAAAATTTAAGGTTTAATTTAAGGTTTTTTCTTAACGAAGAAGGGTTAAATAATATGCAGATATCGACGACAAGGCCTTGATATATGGTTCAACCCTTTAATTTTTGATGCATTCGAAATATCTATTTGAAAATGCATAAAAAATTTTTATGGCTGGCTTCAATGGCTTGTAAAATTGAAAATTCACCAATTAAATATCTTTGTCCCCCTTGAGGAAAAATAATAATTTGCAAATGGCATATCTACCCTAATATGAATACAAATCAAAATAAATTATGACTTTAAAATGAATTTTAAATTTTTAAATTAAAAAAAATCCAAAATAGGTATTCATATACACACTGTATATATATATAATTGCTTCTGTTTACTCTTGATTTATAATTAATACTTTTGATAAACATTCTTTTTATTGACGATAAGTGGAATATTTTTCTGGGGCTCTAAAATGTAACATTGGTTGATAACCTTTTGTAAAATATAATAAACGCCCGATAATGACGGAATGAGTTTTTGATGGTGTAAAAAAGTTGTGAAACAACTTTATGGTCACGACAAGGTCACAGGTCCTTTTGCATGTCGAATTCGTTTTCCCCGTCAAATTTTATAGAGAAAAGACACTCTATTTCTGTTCTTTATTTGTGACCGTTTTTCGACCATTTAGGTCAACGCCACGTATTAGTATTTGATACCTTTTTTTTTATTTTTCAAGATCTTTCCAAAGATACCACATCTACCCTAAATTATCACTCAAGTTCTTGGTGCGCTGTGGGCGCGCAACGTGAAGCGCGCCGCCGATTGCGCCCATTTTCGAATTTAACCTGCGCAAGAAACTCATTATTTGATATCCTAAAACAGAACCCAAAAAAGGTTAACGCGTTCAAAAGTTATCGCGAGAGTGACAGACAGACAGACACACAGCTCGTGCAAATGCATTAACTTGTTTCACAATTTAATAATAAAACATATTCCATTTAAAAATTACTATTTAATTACCATTTAAACTGTTATTATTTAAAATAGTTCGTATATTATTCTAAGCTTAATTTAAGGAAGTAGAAAATTAAATATTTAAGTAACTATTTACATCAAATTATGAAATTGTATAAAAAATAATATTTATTTTTTATTGTATTTAAAATTAAACTCTGACAATGTTTATTTTATACTTATTAAACCATTTGTTTTGAAATCTGTCCTCTTATTTTGATTAAAAACATAATTACACCTTTTAAATTTAATGGGATTAAAAATTTTTCACCTGCATACTGCAATAATTGGAGACATTCTAAAATTAACCCTCTGAAACCCAGCATCTAACTCAGTGTCAGCTAATTGAGGATTGGCTTATTTTTTTGCCTTGGGAAACATTTTGGCTAAAAATTTGCACGTGATAATTGTCAAATCAAAATGTTTTAGGGGCAAAAAAATAGCCAACCCTCAATTAGCTGACACTGAGTTAAAGACTGGGTTTCAGAGTTTTGCTTTTAGAGTATGTTTGACGAACTCCAGGCTGGTTTCAGACACTTTTTCCATACCTTCTCCGATTTTGCTAAAAATTTGAGGGTTTGTAGAAC
>JAQIXN010002827.1:0-10019 GCA_034698145.1 Proisotoma minuta | reverse complement strand
ATTGATGCCTACTACAAATATGACCTATTATTTCGACCACTCGGCGAATGTCTTTCCTATAACTGGCGAAACTACAGATAAGATATTCTCACCTTGTAAGCATTTGTAAATATCACATTAAGTAGGACCCACCATCCAAAAACAATTCGGAAATAATGTTTCCCTTCTAATTGCCATCTGATGGGAAAAGATTGCTCCAATATTGTTGCAAAGAACAAAAGTGGTAACAAACTTGGTGGGACGTCTTTTGTGTGGGAGAAATTCATCATTCCAAATATCACCACCTGCCACAAGAAAATAATTTTTACTTTTAGTAAGAATTGATTTTAGTTTTAAGTTTAGGAAAGAAAAAACAGGATGTAGAGTAAAATATTTGGAACAAGGTCAGACAATAAAATCTTTTAATACTCTCAAATTTTGGGTATCAATATCCTGGACAATTTCTATCAGAGACAATCTAAAATTACTTTTACTGGTATTAAATAAAAGTTCCATTTATCACAATTTGAGAAGTTTTAATCAAATCGTTTAACCTACCGTTAGTATTAAAAGCGTCAAAATGATTCCAAGCCAAAGCTCAATCCTAAACGGATCTGTGTACATTGAAAATGTCAACGCTTCTTCGGAATGACAGGTAAGGAATGTGTAGGCAACTGTTTTTGTCAAAACCGTTTGTTGTGGACTCTTTCGATGCGTCTCCGAGTTTCTTGTATATACACTTAATAAATCAATGTCGGCAGCGATAACCTCGTCCGGCCATATGTATCTGAGCGTTAGATTTTCCGCATTTTTCAGTATATCCAAAATATACAAATATAAAGGTAGGACTTTTTCATTTTTTAGCTGAGAGAAAATATTCATTGGTGAAATTGGAAATTGATTTTTTATGCCGAATTCTTGTACCCCTAAATTTCCTTGGATCACTCTGAAGGACTTTGATTTATGCAAGTGTTCTAATCTTTCAATACCATAAGGACTGATATGTTTTAACGATGTTCTCAACAATACCGTAGGATTTTTAACGCTTTTATTCATGACATTGCAAAAGTAACATACATACAAGAATATCGGATTTTGTTTCTTTGACAGGACAATATTCACAAAACGTTGTTCTCGAATCTTATCCTTGCTAGAGGGCCCAACGCTTTCAAATATAAAATTGAAAAAGTAAGTTTTAGATGAAAAATCCAAAATCTTCTAATTTTTCCGTAAAAAGGACCCTCTGAATGTGCTTCCATAATAAAATCTTCAGCTTTAAATTTCTGCTTTTTTTCATAACTTCTGTATAACTCTGTGTAACTTTCGTCCTGAAAATGTAGCAAGTGAACAATGCATTTTGGTTGATATTTTATATAGGAGATTGGAAGTTGGCCAATTTCTGGGATGAGGCAAGAGTAATCACATGTAAAATTAGTAGTTTCTTTGGTAACAAAATTACAAAATTACGTCGATGTGATGTGAAATTGGGTGGGCTATATGTAAAATGACGAACAGTTATTGGACTTTTTCGAATTTTGCTGAAAGCGGAGTCTATTGGCAACTCATCCCATACAAAGTTCAAATGACAGATGGTAAAATTTTTATAAATGTGTTTGAGAATTAGGTTTCTTTGTGACTGTTCAAAATCAAATTCTGTGTAGATTTGAGGTAGTGTGAAACTTTTTGAAACTAAAAGTACAGATAAATTCACAAATAATAGTAACTTTGGTTTTGGTTTCATTTTGAATTCGAGGTTTTTAAAAAGATGTTTGGTGCTTTGTGTTGGGCTTGAAAGTTGACTCAATATTTTAAAAACACGTTTAAATATATTCGCTAGCAATTACTTAAACTCCTTTTTCTCATGGCGTTCTAGAAAAATCTATATAGAGATGACGTGAAAAATACTGTCCGTATGTAGTTTGTTGTTTTTTTATAATAAAGGGGCCCAATGTATTCACAAATAAATAGTAAGTATATTAAATATATATATTTGGTCTATCATCTATCATTATATTCTCTATCATTATATTTAAATGTATTTCTAAATTATAGTCAATTACTGCACTCTACCTAAGTACTTACTTTACACAAACGAGATTATTGGAAGATTTTAAAATTAGCGACAAAGTTTTTTTTGGCATGTTAAGAATTACTTTTGAAATATTTAATAATCCTATAAAATACTTAATGCATAACAAGGATACTAACTGGTATCCATAAAAATCTCTAGATAGCCAAACATTAAGATTTTAGAAAAACTTTTTGTAAACTATTTAAGTCGCTTATTATGTAGCGGAGCTACATTATGTGAACGCATTGTCCGTCCGTCCGTCTGTCTGTCTGTCTGTCTGTCCCCACGATAACTTTTGACCAAATCGTCATAAACGTATGAAACTTTGCAAACATGTCACTAAGGTTAAAATAAAGGTCAAGTTTGAATATGGACATGATTGGATAACGTCATCGTCACAAGGACATGTCCAAGTGACGAAAAATGTTTTTTTTGCATATGGGGTCTCATTTGAAAGATAAATTTTGGCCCAATTGAACAATGCATCACGCATGTGTCTCTGTGGCAAAAAAAGCGTCACAAGGACATGTCCCTATGACGAAAAATGTCTTTTTGCATATGGGGTATCATTCGAAAGATAAATTTAAGGACAATTGAACAATGCATCAAGCATCTGTCTCAGATGTCTCTGTGACGAAAAATGTCTTTTTGAATATGGGGTCTCATTCGTAAGATAATTTTAACCAAAACTCAAAAATGCATCACGCATTTGTCCCAGATGCCTCTGTGACCAAAAAAGCGTCACAATGACATGTTCAAGTGACGAAAAATGACTTTTTGCATATGGGGTCTCAAAAAAAATAAATTTAAAACAAGTAAAATTTGAAATCAAAAAAAGGTCAGAGGTCAAAAAATGTCACAATCAGCACGATTTAGCTAACTCTCCGCTACATATTTACACCTGTTTACCAAGAGTTTATTTTATTTATAGCGTTGATAATGAAATTCTGTTCTAATTGGATTTCCAGGAACAGTAGATTTTATATTGGTAACAAATTCTTCTTTGCTGATTTGTGTTTGGCCAATCTTACGCATTGATTTGATCCTTTTTGCAAGCCAAAAATTAAATGCAACCGAAAACCGGAAAGGTTGTAAATATTCGGGGTAAAGGTCCAAAAATGTGCACATCCTCATCCCTATGTCCAAGGATTCATCTAATGAAATTTTGTAAAAATTTCTTTGAAATTCAAAATTTTCAATGTCGCCTACAGTATTGAGCCTTTTCATAATTAATTTTTTGCTCTTCTTTTTCAGGTATGAACTTATTACTTTCAATAAGCTTAATTGTAAATCATCAAAAGATCTGTAGTGATATAAATCCAGAAATTCTTTGACTATCGTCCTAGAAGTTTTGGTTTTGTCGGCTAATAATCCTTCAAAGAAATCTAAGATTTCTATCTCTCCTTGTGAAAAGTTTTCTCTCTCAATTTTGCTAAGGATTCGCGTTAGTTCCAATTGGCATTCAACTCGCACTTTAAGATTAAGTTTGTTTATTACTTCTAAATATCGGTCAGTTGCATCTTGTTCAATAATTTTATTAAGCTTTTGGACTAGATTTTCTTTTTCAACAATATCTTTCTTCCGGTTTATAAGTTTTGAGTTTTCCTGTAAAAATAAGGTAAATTTTTCAGAGAGGAATTTTAAATCTAAGCTTTTGGGCCAAAAGTTTTAGCATGTATAAGTACTAATCTATGTTATTTTTGCATAAATTGTTTACCTTTTCATGTTTCTTTAATTGTTTCCTGTCCTGGTCCAATATATCCCCTAAATTTTTGTTTTTCTTTTTTCCTGACATTGTTCGGCTTTAATATTTCTTGTTGATTGTTCTTTGAAATTTGCCTATTTTGAAGATGGCAAGGTTTTTTACTGACAAATTGCTATTGAAATTGAAATACGTCTTCGGTTTTATTATACCTATAAGGATTATTACTTTTTCACAGAAATTACAGTAACTCTCGAACTTATTTTTATTTTAGTCAAACATTTAGTAACTTTGAATCTGAAATTTTTTGGCAGTAATATTAAATTGCAAAATATTTCTTTTTGTAAAAATTATCAACGTCACTTAAGAAAATCGTTTTTAAACAGATACTAAAAAGTATTTATTAGTTACAAAGTTGTGCATGAACTAAACGTTCAAGTTTTACCTTCCGTCGGTTTATATAAAAATGTTAGCTTACATTCCAAAAGCAATGTTTGTTTTTTAAGCTATTATAAATACGGAAATGCTTTCTACACAAATAACATCATTGTAATGTTTTGTCTCTTACATGCTGTGGTTATTATTATCTTTAGAGGAAATGTAGGAACATCGAGTGTATTTAGTATGTAAATAAAAACAATTCAAATACTTAATGGTAAAAAAAATCAAACATTCTAACGGTTTATCATTCCTTATGTTCTTTTCCTATCACTTATGTATTGAACCAATCTTTTTTTCAATTTATGTGGCAAGATTTTAACTTGACAAAAACAATAAAGTATGTAATTATTAGTTATCTAAAAATCGTTTTGTCGTATATTTTAAAGTTAATTTTGCTCCAATCTCAATATAACTTTGCATTTATTTATGTGGGAATATAAGTATGGTCAAATAAGTTAAATTCTTTAAATAATAGTTTGGAATATAAATTTGTGGAATTGAACGAGAAATAATAGGTCAGAAATTTTTTAGCGCAGTGGAATGTTTATTTACAAAACAACTGTTTATTTGTGTAAATAAGCCTATAATAAATCAACTTCTCTTATCAACTCCCAACCTTATCTATAAAATTTATTTACTCAACCGAATAAATAAAAATTAATTTATTTCCGTTTCGCAGTTCACTTTCATTTTCAGTGTATTGCTAACTATGTAATTGTTTTGACTCCAATAGAACATTGTACGGAATCAAAAAATATTTTTTTTCCATATATCTCTTTTTGCGATTTTCTTGGCCTCGGTGAAATATTATTTCATGAAATTAGTTTGTATTATTCAATATTATTCCAAACCGTTTTTTATCAAATTCGGTCGATTTTAAGGTTTTTTATTTGGGTGTAAGGAATTTTCCTTCCTAAAACCTTTCTAAAGGACTTGACCAATTTTGCCCATTTTATAACTCCGCGATCCTATTAGGTAGTTGAAAACTGAAAAATTTAAAAACGATCCGATAAATAATTTGAGTTTTTTCGCGCTTCAGACATAAATACAGATATGACTGGTACATAAGCCCTGAGTCGGGCTAAAAATCAAATTATTTCTTTATATAATTTTGTTTAAGGTGAGTCTTTTCTGTAACCGTTTCTTTTACTTTTTATCCTAATATCCTTGAAGAATTTTATTTAAGTGGGAACCAATTAATAATAAAACTGAAATCAATAAAAGCACTTATTTTCCTCAATAAGGTTGTCTAAAAAATAAATGCCAACGTGCGTGTCTTCGTATTTGGGAAAAATACCAAACAGTTTCGTATTTACATTTATGAGAATAAGATTAATTAAACAAACCAATCATAATATGTAATTTAAGAACTAAATTGGATTTTTACCAAAGCGATTGATTCATATTGATTTGCAAAGCTGACGTGGACTAGCATCCTAACATTCGAAGAATAAGTGCTAAAACTATATATTTTCATGCAGAACTAATCGTAAATTCTAAAATCTAACATCAATAAAACTCGAATATATTTAATCATCTTCAATTGGTTCTTTGCCTCAAAATGTGGGGTAAAATTCTCCTTTGGGCTTGTCTTTTACAAGTGAAAAGCTGCACTCCGTTATCAATGACTTGGGGAAATTTTAACCCACTTGGACACTGTACCCTGAAATTCTATTTGTTGGATAATTTCCCTTTCACAACAAATCTTGTTGAAACTCTTATTCAAACTAACAAAGAAGCTCAAGGCGGTATCTTTTGTACACAATCCAAAACAAGTCTCTAATCGATGTAAACCAATTGACTGAAGAATTTCTTGCAAACTCATTTGCAAAGGATTTGGACGTCTTTGAGCCCTGTGCTGTCACAATTATCTTGGGATCTTCAATTTCAAATGAACACTTTTACGACATTCGATGGCGACTCAGGGATATGTTTCGAACAAGTAAATTTAACAGATTTGTAGTTATTACAAAGCTAAGGTTTGAGCTAACATTGAAGCAGTATGAAACAAATCGACCGGACACAATATTCATTGGCAAGGTTATTTCTGAGCAACCATTTCGCTTGGCTATGTGTTATTACTGTACCTATTGTTTTGATTGTGTTAATATGGAAAAAACTGCAAATCCAAATCTAATAACAGTGAAAAGCTTTCGAAAATATTGGGTAGCTGATGTAAAGATTTCTACAAACTCAAATTTCAAAATATGTGTAAAACAAAAGCTGTCAAATCACCTCGGTTGTCGTCCTCATTTTGTTGAGCTCATCAATATGGCAGAGGCACTCAATCTCACGTTTACAGTTGTGGACGATACTGATTTAAATCCTTTTGGACGTTTTGTATCCACTAAATTTATGTTTTACAATAATAACTACAAACACCAATCAAGTTTTGTCCCTACAAAAATGAGATACTATTCAATCCTCTACTGCAATTATAACTCTAGAAAAGAGAAAACTTCAATTTTAATGTGGTTGGAGCCATTTGATTTCAAAATTTGGATCGTGGTTGTATTCTCACTAATGGCTGCTTCGGAAATTCCCGTTTTGTTTGCAGGAGGAATTGAAAAATTTAAATTAAATTTTGGGAGACGAATGCTAAATCTCATTTCCATTGTTACCCGGCAAAATCTTGTAGAGTCCGAAGGCATCCAAAAAATCACCTTGCTAGTTATGATGATATCTTCATTTATTATTTTAGCTTATTATGAATATTTTGTTACCTCCAGTCTAATTGTCCCCGAAAAATTTACCCATTTAGACTCTTTAACAAAGTTTATAAAGAATGATTATATTATGTTGTATCAAAGTGGTTTAAGTAGCAATAACACAGGAACGATTCAAAGAATTGTTTCTGAAAAAGGATTAAATTACTCAAAAGTGTCAAGCAGTTTTTCTTTAGTTAGAAAAGGCATAGATCCATTTTCCTTAGTTAACAGTTCACATCCAAAAATTGGGGTCCTAGCCGATATGAATGGACGGGAAACATACGTTGAACTAATATTTTCAGCTGCTTATTTGAAGGGGAAATACAATTGCTACGTTGCTAAGCAAATAGCAGCTTTTAAATATGAAAATTTGCTGGTGGAAATTAGCCTGTCATCTAAATTTAAGAGTGTTATTAACACATTTGTTGAGTCGGGTGTTAAGGAAATTTGGGACAAATTTGCTTTATTTTATCTACAAGTAACAGATAAACTTTGGAAATACAGGATGGGTAAATTAACAGATAGTTTCTCTTTTCGGAATCTAAGACAGCTTTTTATCTTCTATTTTTGCTTTCTCTCTTGTATTTTATTTATATTTATTTCCCGATACCAAAAGTTGTTATTTCCGAAATTGAGTTATTCATTAATTGGGAAAATAAAGAAAGTTAAGAATGTTATAGAGTAGGTATTTATAAAGGGGCCACAAACTCGTCGCTTAAAATTACCATATGTATTGCAGTGGCAAAAGCGTCTAATACTTGGAAACAAAAAAGCTACGCTTAAAATTTGGGAGGAAATATATTTCCAAATTAAAAAAACATGCCGACCAATTTATTTGGGGACCAAGGGACTAGTTAGAGTTAAAATTATGACTTTGGTTAAATTTTTGCAGGGAATAGTTAAGGGAACACTCAGGACTGTCAACTGTTTTAATTGGACATTAAATAATTTTCGCATTTACTAAAAAATCTCTATAGTAAATTTTAGCTTCTTATTTTATTTATAAATAGGTAAGGAAATTGAATAAATGTCCTTCACAAAACTGAATTGTGTGCTTTTAAATGAAGTTAATAATAAAAGCTTTATTCATGAAGAAAATACCAACGGTTAAATAATTTTTCAGTAAACCTTTGCCTTTTATGGAGAAATCAAAAAATACAATGAAATGCCTTGTAAGTAAATGGATGACAAACAATTTAAATATGTGGACCCTTTTAGGGAAAAGTTAAAAGGGTTTGAGCCTTCTTTCTAAAACAAAAGAAGAACAAAGGATTCTTATTTTCAAAATTCTAGGAATGGCTAAAAATAAAATGAAAAGGCAAAGGCAACTTTTGGGTCAAATAATTCTTCACTTCATTCTCAGCTTTTGAACGAGAAACATTGGAAATTGTTTTAATAAAACGTCTCAATGGATTTTTAATGGGTAATTAAGTTTATTGATAGCAAACTGAATTTTTTAATTTTTCGTGTTTTAATTTGGAATTTGCACAAGTGCTTGTAGTTATAAGTCACTTAAAATTATACATCTAACATTTATAAAATTAATTTATAGGTTTCAAAAATTCTGTTGCGGAACACAGTTGAATGAATTTGATTTCCCATTCAATTGACAAAGAAAACAAGTAAGCCAATTAAATTTGCAAAGTAGTAAAAGTTGACTAATATACAAATTCTGCATTTTTTAGTTGAATCCATTTGAATCCATTAATTAAAATTAATTGTTGAAAAATATCAAAAGAAATGAAACTAGGGCGGATTCTAAAATATTTCAAAAGCTGAAATAAAATTGTAAGTTATAGTATCTTCTTTATCAAAATATTTCCTACATATTTAAAACGAAAAATATGTTGAATGCAATTGGAAATTGTAATTTTAGTATATTTTTATTTTACAAAAACCATTAAAAAATTTATTTTTTATTTGTTTTCCAGATTGGATAGGAATTTTGAAAACAGTTTGGGGCTTTGAGAAAATTTTGCCCATGGGAAAGAATGGCGCCATCAACTTAATTTGATAAGTCTTAAGATGCATAATTTTTATAAACGGTCTTTTAACTTTATCCATCTCATCATTACCATACTATTTAATTTTTTGCTGAAATAACGTAATGTTCAGATATTTTTTGGTCTAATTTCAATTTATCAAAAAATCAATGGAATGAATTTCAAAGATTAATCAAAACCAATTTTCAGACTAAACAACCCAATAATTGCAAAATTGGTTACACAAAACTTTGCAAAATCCAAGTATTTGGTGTTAGTAAAGTATGTTTGCTATAAAGGAGATTCAAAATTAATGCATAAGCATTTTTCTTAAATTTAAATATTTTTGGCAAGAAAATTTAATTCCCGCTAAAAGTTTGTTAACTTTAAAGTAAAATCCATGCGTATGTATGCTAATCAAATTTTTAAATTATTGCTAAATATTTTTTAAAAATCCTTTAAAGACGCAATACGTAAATGCTCTTTAATGACGTTTCTAATTTTAGTATTTTTTTTGGTTATTAAAATTTTTGCTTATTATATAGTTAAAAACAAAACGTGTTCGTTTGGAAATTACATTTTCTAAGAAATGTTTTAAAGAGTTTGTATATTTTGGGATATTAATAGATCAATTTCCAAATAATCAAGTAAATTAAAATTGCTATTTCTTGATTAAAAGAAAAGTTAAGATTTTATTAAACTTTTCCCTAAAATGCATTTTGATGCATCTTAGTAATTTTCATTTAAGTTATTTCCATTGGTTTCGGTTTAAATGTATGATTCCACAAGCAGAACATATCAAACTTATTTTTAGAAGGCCCATCGTTGGTTATTTGATTGGTACTGTCTAATTCAGCATCGTATTCTTAGCTTTAACCGATTGCATTTTCAATTAAATTCAATACAAATTTTACTGATGGAACTTTAATTTAAATTTTGTGATTGTAGTTCACTTTGACGCAACTTATTTAAAAAAACTCTATTTTTTAAACATTAATGATGATTATTAAGGGGTGAAACCCCTTTATAAGATGGCTCTGTCCGTCTGTCCGTCCGTCTGTCTGTCCGTCCGTCTGTCCGTCCGTTCGCACGATAACTCTAGAACAAATAAACTTTTTTTCGTTCTGTTTTTTGCA
>JAQIXN010002826.1:0-10020 GCA_034698145.1 Proisotoma minuta | reverse complement strand
ATGGTCCGGGGCAAAGTGGTCCGGGGCAAAGTGGTCCGTGACAGACAGACAGACAGACAGACGGACGGACATGACCAAAGCAATAGCTCTCCAGGTATGGCGAGCTAATAATGAGATAGGTAAAAAAGAATGAAGCAGCTAGTGTAAAAGGATTAATTTTTTTCTCGAAGTTTGTTTAAAGTATTTGCTGAAAGTTGATTAACTTTTTTGTAATTTTCTCCAAAAGCCTAAACATCTAAAACTTTAAAATTTGAATTCAAGAGAACAAATTAAAGGATTTTAACCTAATTAAAAGAATTTCCAACTCTTTTTCAGATAGTTTTGTAGCGTTGAACTTAAAGATGATTTATATTCCAGATCGGATTAATACTAGTAATCCTATTCGTGGGCTATCTAACACTCGCTAATTGGAATGCTTATGGCAAAATCTTAAAGTACTATGGTTGGGAGAATTTGGATTTCTATTTGTACTTCAGGGGAATTGACGAACTACATCTTCCTGACTTTTGGCAAAATGACAATTATTGGTACACAGTTGGGATCATTTACCTGCCACTCTGTGTCCACTCTTTTTTTGTGCTCTATTACATTCAAGCAATGCTATGGGGGGCGGCCATAACGGTTTATTACTCGGCCCACAAATTGGAAAGGATTATCATGGATCCGGAGGTGGAATTCAATCTTGAGGAGGTAACACTTTTTGTTAAATTACAGATTAGCTATGGTTGTGGTTTTATTTTTTTAAATGCCTTTTTGGCTGTAAAAACCTGATCAGGATTAGCTAACAAGCAAAAAAGCATCTCGAAAAAGTTAATTTATTACTTTTTTTGCTATTTAGATTACTTTTTGCTAGGTTGCAAGTGCAACCAAAGAAATACAATGTTTATGACCGCAATAATTGCAATACAGCAAAAAAGCATTGAAAATTTGATAACCAAAGAAGCGCTTTTTCAGAAAAAAGCATTTAAATTGCTATTTTTTTCGTGCGTTATCTGATTCTGATTTTGTACTCCCTCTTTCTTTTCATTCAAAAATAAAGATCCTTCATGAGGCACCCTACATATGGGACACTCATTAAGCTCACGACCGCAAATATCCTTTAAATATCATAAATATCCAGTATCCTCAAATTCAGAAAACTTTGGTATAGTTAGTACAATCAAGCAAAATTTATAAAGTAGTGAACCACAGAAAGGGAACTTCCGTAACAAATTCTATACCTTGTACTTAACTAAAAATTATGGGATATTTTTTAAAAATTGGTTTGAAAAAAAAAATCAGTAACTTATTTTTTCTATTACATCTGAGCATAAACTTTAGTTGAGGTTTATTTAATACTAACCCTCATCCTTCACCACTTATAGGTAATTGCATTATTTGAGAATCAACGAAAGCTGATTCAGCAACTGAACTTGGCAATGGGACCAATTATGGTATTTTTCTACCTCCAATTGGTCCCATTCTTGCTCTCCATTGCTTGGGATGCCGCAACATATAAATTGGAATGGAACGATGGGGCTGTGCTCATTCTCACATTTGGACACATCTACATCGCGTGTGAAGCTTGCGCAAATGTGAGTTTTTTTAAATAAATTAATCTAGCCTTAAAACCGATTACCAATCAATCAATCAATCAATCAATTTAATTGAGCATGGATATCTTTTTTTTAAATTAGTCACCGATTTTAATGAAAACAATAACTAAATAATAAGTTATTTCTAAAATTTATGTCTCTGTCTAAACACCTAGTAGATTGTAAATCTGCAAAAAATTTAAAACTTCACAAACCTAAAGTGGGCAGGTAGGTTTGGATCAATGAATTGGACAAAGTGGGCTCTTTGCTTTTTATATCTTATCTTATCTTGCTGATTATTATATAGAGAGCTATGTACATTATGTAAACACATTGTCCATCACTCTCTCTTTCGGTCTGGCAGCACAGTAACCTTTTTAAAAAGGGTCAAAAACGAGTGAACTATTTGCACAAGTCACAGAGGTCAGAATAAGGGCCAAGTTTAAAAAAAAACATGATCGTACAACGTCTTCGTCACAGAGACATGTCCAAGTGATAAAATGTCAATTTTCATATCGGTTCTCATTCTAAAATTACAAGTAAAATTTTGACCTCAGAAGAGATCAAGCGTCAAATAGAAAATTATAACACTAATCTTAAGTATTTAGCTAACGCCACCCTACATTGCTACATCTGTTTACAAAGTTTAACTTTCTCTTAATAAAGGCTGATGGATTAGTCGACAAAATTGTCGTAGATAAATCTAAGGCCATCAGGAATCAAATCAAAACAATCCAAGAACCAATCAACCGACTACTTGCATTGACAGAATTTGACGAACAATTGACAGCCTTCAAGGACATCAATAGAAGAGCAATAAGCCTTACGGCTCAAGATTTTTTTTCCGTATGCTATTATTCTATCGGATCGGTAAGCTATAAAAACAAAACATGTAAACTTGAGTTTGTAAAAGATTGCTAACCTAAAACAATTACAAATAATTTCAAACTATCCCAGTCTTTTTAAATTATAAGCTTTAATTTGTATTTTTTAAATCCATGAAGTTGTTATTCCTCCCTTGCATGATACAACTATTGATTGTTTGCAGCTCCTTGGGGTCTTCTTGACTGCCGCCTTTGTTCTCGCCGGATGGCAAAAAGACAAGGGCTCAAATGAAGAGTGCTACCCAGATTATGGCAGATACAACCGAACTGGAGGAAACGATACAATGATATAAGCATAAAATACTTTTAAAATATACAGTTTTAACCTACGTTAAATTCAAAGCCTCTTCGCTCTACTGTATTCATCTTCTGCTATGTAAATATAATTCGCCATTAATTTGACTTGCTAAATGTTTGCTACAATTAGCTCTCTACAGAATAAATTAAAATTAAATTTTAGAGTCGGGATGAGCAGTTATAAAATGAGAAGGACTTAAATTGATTTATTTCAGATGCGTCTGATTTAAAATACCGCTGTAAAATTATATCTAAAGTGTAAATAAAATTAATGCTTTTGAACAGTAATTGAAACCTGTGTTTAAATGCATGTGCATCAATTTATAGGTTTCATATGATTTTCACGCATTTTCAGGGAAAATCTTTGTTGGGCATTCGTCTCAAGTTAAACGCGCCAAGTCCAAGTGAATAGAATATAATTAATTTACTGGGAGTTAAAATAAATTAAGTTCACTGTAATTAGAGGTAACATTCTTTAATATTGATTACAATTGGAATTAAACAACAAATTATTTTCAGACGGAGTCTTTGAACATATCACAGCATTTTAAAAGAAGAGTTTGTCTCCTTCCTCGATAACCATCTGAATTTTAGTACTAGCGACCTTATATTTTGTAAAAGGACTTATCAGGTCATAACTGATGTAAAACTACAAAAAATTCATGCTAAAAAAAATTCTGCTGCTCAGGCCTAACTAAACTTGTATCTTGCAGCCAATATTTGACGACGACAAATTCAAATCCAGCCCAGTGACCGCGCCGCGCTAATTTTTGAATTTAATACCCAACCGGAAACAGCAACGCTTAAACTCACGAATATAATACTCGTCCTAAGTAGCTAGAATTAGACGATGGAAATTTGGCGTGGGGACTTTATCTGCTTTTGGACAACATATTTTTGATTTCCTGGGAATGAGAGTCAGTCTCGGTCATGAATTTAACCAAAATGTCCTAAACCGGCACGCGTACACGTCAGAGGGAAAAACTGCAATCAATTCTGTGTCGTTGGAATAACTGCAGAGTTGCTGAGGGTAATTTATATTTATTGGAAAAGTCTTTGTTGCTGACCATTGCCATGTAATTGACAGTTTTAATTTAAAATGACGAAAAGTGATTCAAAAAGTTGCTAACTTCGTCCAAATATTTCGTCAATTTCTTACATTCATTTTGCTCTCTTTTAGGATAAAAACGATGTGACGGAATTTGAGACTGAATTGGAAATGGCGACAAGAATATCCCATTGCCGCGTCTTTGTAGGCTTCTCCCAAAATTTAAAGTGTGTCATTTAGGCCGCCCCTTCAGGGTACATGGCGTCAGTTCTAACGTCGGCTACACCAAAGAACTCAACCTCATGATTTAGAGGATGGGAAACTTAGGAGGTAATTACCCAAGCAACTCAAGATGAACTTGTCCTTCTGAAGGACTCCTCAAGAAGAGCGAATGGTCATCGTGACGACTGTCAGAACAACATAACATGATAACGCTAACATCAGGTGAAATTTCTATTGCTGATTTTTTTTGTTGAGTTGCAAATATCCCAAATTTCTAAAAACTGATCAAAAACGCCTAAAAAGTTTTCAAATCTAAGTCATCCTTAATCATTAAGTTCAAAGATTTGACCTTTTAAGTTATGGTCAAAATACCGCAAAATATCATTCACTTTCATGGGCCCCAATCATAATGAATTGTTGTATTTCTCTTTTCAGCCAAGAGCCCCGATGACACAAAATTTCATTTCAAATCTGGCCACCTTTGGCAATCCGCTCATACCCTCTCGCCCTCGCCGTCCTGCACGAGATCCACTCTGCACAAAAATGGCACGGTTGTCTCTAATTATGAGCTGTAATTCCGAATAGCAGCTGGGTTCAGTTATCTCGTCTCAATATCTCATAGTAGAAACTTTCTCCATACCCCATATCCTCATTAGCACTACTCTCATCAGAACAATCGGGAAGTAAAGAATATAGAGGGTTTTTATGGAATCTGTCAGCCAACAAAAATTTTCATCACAAATTCAGACATTGAAAGATCAGAAATGGTGTTAGAATCAAGAACTGTTTGTGATTTCCCTGGCAAGAAATTTGGAGAAATTCCACTTCACCATAAATATTTAGAGGTAATGAGGGGAAGCTGTTTGCAAAAAGTTAATTGTTTCTCATAACTATTGTAACTGGGAAATTATTTGACCCAATAACCTCAAACTTTTGTTTGAACCCTTTGCAGCTACATCTTTCCAGTGTGTACAACTATTGATTAATTGTTTTTCCAACAACTTTCAAAATCCTTTCTGCTCTCAACGGCCACAAAAAAGATGCAGCTCAACGCTTAAATTTCATCGAACAAACCTTTTAATAATCAAGAATTTTGGAAATGGCCAAGAATGTGAGCCATTCAACAGGAAATTCATGGACGAGGAAGAATATTTAGTGCAGATTGAAACAGAGGGGAATTTTAGAAAATGAAATGGAAAAGATCAATGGGGGAGCACTTTTTGAAGTCAAAGTTAAAGTCTGATCTTTCCAATTGAAGGACCACAACAATTTTATTGATTAGAATTGCTAAAAACTCGAAATAAAATCTAGCAATCTTGAACCACAAATATTTAAATAGGCAGGTCTCAAATTTGCCATTTAGGGCTCCGTCGTCCATTAGCGGGTATCATATTCGCTATTTAAGGCGCTGTAGTCCATTGGCGGTTGCCAAATTCGCAATTTAGGGCCTTGACGTCCATGGGCGGGTGTTACATTTGCGATTTAAGGCCTTTTTGTTTATAGGCAGGTGTCAAATTTGCCATTTAGGGCTCCGTCGTCCATTAGCGGGTGTCATATTCGCCATTTAAGGCACTGTCGTCCATGAGCGGGTATTATATTCGCCACTTTAGACGTCGCCGTCCGCCCCTTCCATTAAAATATATTTTTTGTTGAGCTGAAATTATTCGT
This sequence comes from Proisotoma minuta, assembly GCA_034698145.1. Taxonomy (NCBI): domain Eukaryota; kingdom Metazoa; phylum Arthropoda; class Collembola; order Entomobryomorpha; family Isotomidae; genus Proisotoma; species Proisotoma minuta. Next base: position 4,327 of record JAQIXN010002826.1, on the reverse strand, counting down.
CACATGAAGTTTAATTTGTCGTCGTCAATTATTTGCCTCAAAATACAAATTTTAGTAAGGACTAAGCAACTGTGGAATTTTTATAAATTAGATTTATTGTAGTTTGACCTCAAATATGATCTGATAAGTGCTCATACCAAATTTAAGGTCACTAATTGTACATCTCAAAGGTTAACTATCCTCCTCAACTGTAATTAGGGATTGGCATAGCGACTCCATCTGAAAATAATTGTTGTTTAATTTAATTAATTATTAATATTAAAAAGTGCTATCTCTAATTACCGTGAATTATCCATTTAATTAGCGAGGTGTTATTTATTTTACCCCCAGTCAATTTATCATTGGACTTGAGCTTGGCGCTTTAGACTTGAGACAAATTCACAACAAAGATTTTCTCTGAAAATACATGGAAATCGTATGAAATCTAAAAATAATGGGACATTCAAGTTTAAAAACATTATTTGCTTTAAATCCTCGTCTGCAAATTTTCTATCTGCTTGTTGCAGCCATCATTAGGTCCATTTAAAATGTTTAAACATGGGGGATATCCTCCTTAAATTTCAAGAAACTTGCCATTTTGTTTTTAAAACTTTGACCATTATAAACTGGATCCATGGGATTTATTTACCAATGCGCAAGATCATGTAACAATTTATAGAAAAGAAAATTGGACATTAGTCAGAGGGAGAAAGCCATCATACCTACATTTCAATTTTTAACATAAGATTTCCAAATTTTCACTCTTGAAAAAAAAACGCCGTCCTCGTCCTCGTCGCTCGGTCGCGTCAAAATTAGTTGCTCGTCCTTTTAAATATATTTCTATTGATCTTAAATACAAAATTAATGTATAATGCATGTTTCAATTAACCCTTCCTGTACCAAGGGGCTACAATTGTAGCCAACTGATTTTAAACATTTAATTTCTCTCTAATGGGGTTTCTCAGAACTTTGAAACATTTTGTATTCCTCAACTAACTATCGAGGAACACAAGGGAATATTTCCATTTGCATGGATTGTGACACGCCCCCACAATATTTTTTTGAAAAAAATCTTCCTAAACTTTCCAATGTTAAAATCAAATTTTACCCATCTTTTACCAAGGGGCTACAATTGTAGCCAGTGACGTCACATTGTAAAATTAAAGCGTGCATTCTGGTGAAATTAGGAATTTTGAATAAAAGCATCCATATTTGAAATTTTACGAAGGAAACTACTTTAAGGGCCTACAATAATTGTTTTTAGCTTGCTTGACCTTGACCACACCCCTTTCATTTGGACCACCCACTTTAATGCCAACTTCAAATTTGTACCTAAAATATGACAAATAATCCTATACAAAATTGGAAAGGCAATTAACTGAAATATCTTTAGACAAAATCAATGCTAACCACGCCCATAAACCACACCCCCTCAAATTAAAGATGTGTTAGAGAACTGGCTACCATATCGAGTAAGGTGTTATTCGAAAGACCTCGGAAAATTTTATTGAGTAATTTACAAAACTTTGTTGTGGGTCACACCCACAGTAAACCACACCCTTTATTATGTAGCGGAGCTACATTATGTGAACGCATTGTCCGTCCGTCTGTCTTTCTGTCGCCACTATAACTTTTGAACAAAGCGTTATAAACGAATGAAACATTGCACACATGTCAATAAAGTAATAAAAAGGCCAAGTTTGAAAATGAACATGGTCGGACCATGTCTTCGTCACAAAGACATGTCCCTAAGACGAAAAATGTCTTTTTGCATATGGGGTCTCATTTGAAGGATAATTTTAATCAGAATTCAAAAATGCATCACGCATTTGTCTCAGATGTCCCTGGGACGAAAAAAACGTCACAAAGACATGTCCCTAAAATGAAAAATTTATTTGTGCATATTGGGTCTCATTCGAAAAATAAATTGAAACAAGTAAAATATGACCTAAAAAAAGGTCAGAGGTCAACAAATGTCACAATCAGCACGATTTAGCTAACTCTCCGCTATATATTTAAACCTGTTTACAAAGAGTTTATTAACCTGTTTGCGGAACACAGTCAGTCATGTAAAAAAACAAAATATTTTTATTACATAAAAATTAAATCAAATTACCTTGCATGAAAAAAAATTGAGTGGCGTGGTCGGCTGTGGGTGTGGTCCAAGACATTTTATTATATTTAACTTGAACAGGCTCTAAGACGTGTTCAAAATGATACCCCACTCAATATAGTTGGCTGTACTTAAAATTGTAAATGGGTGTGGTTTCATGTGGGTGTGGTTATAAATTCCATTATATACTTCATGGTATCAAGCTTTCAGAGATCTTTCAAAAGATACCCCATACCTATTTACGGAAATTCTTATAAACAGTTAGATGACAAAAGGGGTGTGGTTTCTAGTGGGTGCGGTTTGGACTAACCAAGTTAAAATTTTTAAACCCTACTCCAAATTACCTTTTCATTAATATGTTACATGTTTGATTTTATGGTTTGAATGTGTTTGCTAAACTGTGGGTGTAACCGTAGGGGGTGTGGTTTAGGTCACGTGACCAAAATTTGCCTTTATAAGCAAATTACTTTAATTAGCATTCATAAAAATCAATTTTTTTGTTAAATTTGCATTTACAAAAAAATAGTTTCCCACCCTTAATTTTGTTGGCTACAATTGTAGCCCTTTGGTATTATATGGAGTATCACCATGTTGGCTACATTTGTAGCCCCTTGGTATAACTAGGTATAAAAAACCCTTGGTACAGCTAGGGTTAAAGCATTTCCATGAAAAATAATCAATGTCTGAAAACAAAGGATTTCATGGGGAAAACTGAGACAAGCGTATTCAAACTCAACCCAGCCTCCGCCAAACAAATTCTTCAATTCTAAAAGTCAAATTCAATTTGATCTCAATAATTTGAAATTCCATAGCAACCTAATGGAGGGGGAGGCTTGGTTCCAGTGCAAATTGTGCAGTGGCCTATTCGCCAACAATGACGCAGTTTACAGCCATTTAAGGGACACCCACCGACTGTGCAATAAGACAATGTAAGTTGCATTTTTACAATTAAATTTTTTTGAGAAATAATTGAATTTTCAATCAAAATTGTGATTTTTCCAGGAGTGAAATGTCGGAGTATTGGAACACTGTTAAATTTGTGGAGCCAGCGGATAGTGTTTCTTTTCCACCAGTTTCTGGGAACAAATCGGTAAGTTTTAAAACATTTGGTGATAAACTGGATTTATTTATTTTCTTTTTGTGTCAATTATGTGAAGTTTGATGGGAATTTATCAAATTTTGAATAGAATTTCAGTTTTTTTTATTTTTTGTAAAAATAAGTACAAAATCGGTTGCAAGAATACTAAAGATAAGCACAAATATTGGATTATTCACAAAAAAATCAAGTTATAAAGGCTATCTTTGGATGCAATATTAATATTTTGAAGTAAATCGCAATATTTTTGAAAAATATGGTTAGTTGGGTGTTAAAATTGCAAAATTTCCAAAGAAATTAGGCAATTTTTAACAAAATTGTTTAATATATACAAAAAAAATCGCTTGGAAGTATCACGAGTTGTTAAAATTTGATAAAAAGCTTATAAAATGTTTGTTTGGTGTTAATTATTTGTTATGAGGTCAATAAATAAAACAATTGAAATTATATTTTTCACTTTTTAGATTAAAATGGAATCCACAATGGAAACTTCGGCTGCTAAAGTAATTTAATTTTGATGAACAATATCTTTGTAAAAAATTATCTAACATTTGCTTAAATTTGTATTTAGTCAGTGGAAATGCCGACGCCGATTTTAATTCCACATATTTCTGAGGATGGGAGCCAAAAAGTGATTAATTTTTTTTATTTGTTACGCCGTGATTTTTCCAGTCTTCGTTTTTTTTCAACTGGATTTTATTACCCTTTTCTGAATATTTTGTCTTTTCATAAATATGTAAATTATAATTTATATTTATGGCCAAATTCTTTTTTGAGTAGTTTTTGAAATGTTAACATTCTCCGAATTTTTAGATCTTAGGATTCGCAATCATTTGTTTTTTTTTAGAAAATATGGAGTGAAGAAGGAGAATTTGTTTTGAATTATTTGATTTTTTCATAATTTTTTGAAATTCCTAGAATTTAGAACTAATCTTAGGGTTTAATCCCAACCAACACAAACCATTGCTTTTCTGATTCTGTAAAGGCATCGTTTTGTCCCACCTGACGGTGCCTTCCCGTAACGAAAAAATGCCGTTATGCATCTTCCAGGCATCTTTTGAAGTCTGTTTTGCGATGCTGTTTTAACGGCACCTGGACAGCATCAGTATTAGAGTATCTTTACGAAGCTGAACTGCGGT
>JAQIXN010002825.1:0-10022 GCA_034698145.1 Proisotoma minuta | reverse complement strand
CGAGTTATTTCTCAAAGTCATATGTAGTATACAATGCCATTTTCATGGGCCCCATAAATTTACTTGAAGTAAGATTTATATATTATGCATATAGCTTGATTCTATTCGTGATTTTACTATCTGCTATGCAAACTGTTGTAATGTGAATGAGCATGGGCAATGATCCTCGTTCAAAATGTTGACCATTTGGCCGTATATGAAATGTGGATATCGACACACTCTTGCTTTTCGTTCTCTTTATATCTGGCTGTGAATGTCACCCATGTAATGTGCCAATACCGTGGCCAACTCTTTATCAATTTCATTCTCTTCGGTCTCTTCCAACTTTTGCACTAAAGTTTGAAGCATTAATTAAAAAATATACTATTTGGGTATAATAATGGGTATAATATAATATCTGTTTACATGTTTCTTGGTCCAAAATCCCAAAGTTGAGATCAGCAATTGGCCCAGGCTCTTTCCTGAACGTTTTTATACATCGTTTCTGCTCCTGTTATACCAAGGGCACTCGACTCTGTCCACCAGAAAGAGTATTTATAATTTTAGAAAGTTTTGGGAGCTGGAGAAATGATTTTAAAAATGATATCCGTTTATCAATCTCCCATCTTTCCATCCCATACAACTTCCCATAATACCACAAGGCCTCGTAAACTGAAAATCGAACGTACAATGCAGATTCCTAAAAAATGATAATGCAATTTATTTGGTGGGCCCTTCAAAATACAGATAAACAATTAATTTTCCGTACTTGGGGCATGTAGCCAACCAAAGGTCCAATTATTCCACCTTTTTTTCTAAATACATGAATACTTCCAAAGTCTAATTTCTGCAGTGATAGGATGCAAGAAAGTAAAGTTGTTTTCTGTTAAAATGAAATTGTTCTACACAATGCAGCTCTAAATTATACAATTTATAATTATACCCCACATCCTGAAGCTCCTAATATCCCGAATCTAAACATAGATATAATTCTCACTTTATTCCATAAATGTTTTATTGTATGCATTGTAAATATTGCAATAAAAACTTACATTGTTCCTTGACTGACAGTGAGGTTCATATTATTCAAAACGTATGTTCCGTCTCCATAATGTTTGTAACCGTTTCGAACCTGAACAGCCGTGGCTGATGTCACATAATTTCCGTTGCACATTTTAGCAAAATTAGAGCAGTGTTCAAACAAACATGAATTTCATACTACTGACCAACAGACTTAATTAAATCATTTTTGTAAAAAACTAATTTCCCATGACATCTTATAGAAATACTTATACAAGGTGTCTGGGAAGAAAAACAATGCAGGTTTTTCTTTAGTTAATTGGTTCTTTCATTTAATTACAATTAACATTTTTTTACACCTTGTACTGTTCAAGTGCAACCATGTTTAGGATGTCGTTTGCAACTATTTTATCGAATTATCGATTCGTTCCCATAATAAATTGCAACGACGCAATTTTTAAACCTGCCAAACTAGAAATCCGAAAATAAATAAAGCGTAATAATATGTAATATGTAATAATACAACGCATCCATGAACAAATTTTTTCACATATATTTTGTTATCCTTGGTTACATGAAATAATTGCAAGTGAGCGTTGAATAAGTTCCAGCACTGTAGAATTTTCCCATGCATGACGACTAGTATTTTTTAGTTCCACGTCAATAACTGAATCTGATTATTACAACACGCATAAAATTTCCAGCAAGCCAACAATTAACTGGAGCTATGTAGAAATTATTAAGTAATTATCTATTAGAATTTGGACGAAAATGTGTATTATGAGAACGTAGATAGGTCTTAGGGTGCAATTTTGATTCACAGCGTCAAAGGAATTCCAAGTATTTATTTTTTATGAGAACAAGCTTTTGGATTATAAATTAAACGTCTGCTAAATTGCAACAGGATGTGTTTTGATCAGATATATTTTAAGTATATTTTCAATTTCGAAATTGTTTTCCTATCCATATAGTATACGCAAAACAATTACCAATTACAATTAAAAATGTAAATGAAACCAAATTATTTTGCCCACTTGGTTGCGTGGTTTCCTCTGTCGTTTGCTGAGTGGGTGTGGTCGCATCCGTGGGTTGGCCAGTGGGTGTGGTTTCGAGATCCTCCTTGAAAATTTCCACAAATACTTCTGCACCATTTACTGCTTGCTCAGTATAACTCAACAGTAGCGTTTGTTGAACCACTTCCCAGCGAATAATTCCTGGAGGGTTAACTCGTACTCCAATTTGTGATCCGTTGTAATAAAAATCTCGATTGAATTTTATTTCAGTTTCTTTAGTAATGCTTGGCTCTGCCAAGAATTTTATCCAAAAGTAACTTGTTTCTTCTACAAATCCCATGGATTTTACCTCCCCTGCAATCGCTGGGGCGTAGGTTCTTGCGTATTGTTTGCCGATCCCTTTATCCCTAAAAGTTAGAAATTAGAAAAATAACGATGACCATGTGAAAATATTTGTCTCACCTAATCTGTACACTCCTAAAACCCCATCCCATCCAAGACTGGAGAAATTCATCTGCGGCATTGATCGTGTCTCGGACTTCATTTAAAATTCTCTCTTCACTTTCCTCTCCTTCTGCAGCCCACATTCGAAATTCCGTTAACATTCCTCCCGTACCCAATTTCTCTTGATCGAGGGCCCTGAATTGGAATGTTGCTCTAAGACCCAATTGTGGAGGGGCGTAATAATGCCAACCTAAATGAAACATCTACAATAATATCTGAGATTGAACAAAAATCAAAAGCTGGGCCTCACTGAATGCAGCTAGTGACCCATTTCCTCCTGGGACGTGATCATGTCCGTCCACAAGATCCCAAGTGACGCCTTCAAAGAAGATAATTTTGTCTTTGTCAACTTGTCTAATTTTGAAAGCAGCTTGATCCCAAACATTTTGCAAATGTCGTTTATCCGCTACGGTAGGAATTAGTAGCGTGGGGTCTTTGTAAATGTTCCCTGCCCACGGCTCTATTATTTTTGAACATACATAGGTAATTCAGTAATGTTCAAAGTATTCTTTGAAAATGTCACCATTGAGCAGATCATATCCCATGACAGAGTGATATGCTCCCAGCTCTTCTCCAATCTTTCCCCAATAGTTTGCAAACGAATCTAAAAGTCCGTCATGGTTTGTGTAAAATTTATCAAATGCATCTCCACTTGCAATTGTGAAATATTGCATAAACCAACTGGATCATTGGGGCAATCAAATAATAAATTAATTAATTTAAATTTACCTACTAAATATGTAATTACCTGGAAATGGTCCAACATTGAGACCATGGGTCAGGAATCCCATTTTCATCTGTCGTAAATGGCAGCGGTTGAAGGGGAACTGGAAATCTCTGTTCTTCGTTCACTAGCCAATCTTTTTTCATGAACCACTAAATAATGATTTTGATAATTATTTTTAATATCTATATGCATACGGATATAATCAGTTTTATTTTACATCAGGGACACCTTCTCCACACATTTGTCTTGCGAGTACATCTTGATGGACATCTGCCAGTGTGTAAATGCCCCTGTCCGCCAACTTTCTAATTGTTTCATGAATAACGCAAAAGTATGTGCAATTGTATTCATTTCGGGTTACTTCTGCACCAGCCCACATTACACCTACAAATTAAGATATTTTCTAGATTTGAACACAATTTAATAATCCGGATTTTCCAAGACATTTCTATACCTAAGCGCACTACATTGACCCCAAGATCTTGGAGATAATCCATGTTTTCATCACAAAGAGGGGATTCTTGAGGCTTCTCATTGTCACAAATATCAGGTCCTCCAATGTCAGGGTGATAAGGAAATGACTTTGTCACTGCATTTGTACCATGAAAAAATCGTCTGCGACCAAATTCATCAATAAACTGATTAGTTTGGGAGTCTACTTTCACAATTTTAGGAAGTGGATCATTCCAATCATCCGAAAGATTTGGACAATAGCATTTCTCCGATAATGCTCTAACGATAAGAAATAGAAATACGAAGATGTGTGATATTTTGGGTTTCATTTTTAATTTTTATACTAACTAACTACTTTTGAACTAATGACTAATTGAATTCCAATTGCACATTAATTTGGCAAATCAATTGAATGGTTATCATCTCTTATCGATTCAAGTTAATTTCATATATCAAAGGTTTCGTTGAAGATAATTAACCGTATTTACAAGGCCATTATGCAATTATTTACAATTGCATATTTAGTTAGATTTGTGTAACTAATTATTACAAGAATGTAATTAACAAAATTATAAAAGGATTTATTTCTGAAATATTTTAAGGCAAATCTTCCTTTTAACTCTTTTATATAATAAGTTTTCCAGGTGTCATTGTTATCTGATTTGTTTAATCGGTAGAAATAGATTTCAATCAGTTGACAAATATTTACGGAAATCAAACTTTCTATGTTGTATGTGTCAAAGGAAGAAAATACCTGTCAAGTTGTGGCAATATTATCTGTTAATAAAATCTATTGATACTTGTGAGCAAACTTTGTTTGTTATATATTGACAAAATTAATTTTAAATATTTTAAAGCCCGAACTGAAAATATTTACGCAAGCTGGAATTTAAAATATGTCGATAATTATCACCTGTTTGACAGTCAAACTTTGACGATTCCACATAAGCTCGCCTGTCCAATGATTTCATGTTGTTTATTTAAATTATGTATTTGATTTAGTAACAGAAAATTGAATAAATTAGTGTCATAAATTCGTCATCCTTATTTCCTACTTTGAAGTTCATAAAATATTTGCTAGATTTGCAGACATATCAAAGTAATATTGTCAGACGCCAACGCGAAATGAAGGCGAAATTAAATTTTCATGTGATCTTACTATATTTTAAATCTAGCTGCTTCTTGATACTTAAACAAAGAATCCTCATTAATTTATTTTCATTATATGCTCAAACATGTTGCTCCGTCATTGTCTCAAACCGCTTAAAAATCAAATAAAAATTGCAAAATTGCTAAACTGTACAAAATTTGATTGGGATGAGTCCGAAAATTTCCCAAAGCTTCAGGATTTTAAATCCAAATTACGATCAATTTCATTCAAATTAATTTGGGTGATTTACCTTCTCTGGAATCTGTCGATGGCGGTGAATGGGCCCCTGCATGTAAACTACTTGGAAACGCTGGACATCATTGGATCAATCACAGTCTCTGCATTTACCATTGGTTTCCTTGAGGGATGTTGGTTGAATTGTATCGGAAATGTAACTGCAGAAAATATACTGACGCTGATGAAAATGATGTACATGTATGAGGAAAAGAATGTAAAGGAACCACGTAAGAAATTATATTGTAACAATTAATATAGTAAGTAAATATATTTTGTTTTAATTGTAACAGAACCTGGATCAATTGAGCACTGGATCTGTAAAGTTGGAAAGATATTTGTGACCCAATTGACTCCTGCTTGTGTGGGTGAAAGCATTCTCTGCACAATGGTGTACATTCTGGAGCCTTGCATTCCTCCATTCCTTGGTATGATTGGTTATATCGTGTGTTGCATTTTAATCTTACTAATCCAAATTACTAATTAACAGGCAGCATCTTCAAAACCGGACCAAGTACCTGCGAAGCTTTCTTTACTCTTGAAAATAAAATGGCAACAATTGGATTCGTAATACTCCAAGGACTTCTGATTCATTGGGGTCTGATTCTGACTTATTTGACAATGGAAGTTGTATACATTCTGCCACTTGCTGCAATGTATATGTACGTCAAAGAAATGGCCAACGGAGTTAAAAAGTATTAAATTCAAATAAAGTTCCAAATTACCTACGCATTATCAGTTATGTAATCTATTTATGCTAATTTTTAGTGGATGGCCAGTACAGAAAGTCCTGACGCAGTATGGACAACTAAAGGTTCTGGAGAAACAGCTAAATCTAAGCTTGCGTCACTTTGCTCTCCCGTCCATGTTTTTCATGTAATGTAGACATTTCTTAAATTTTGATAACTTTTATTGAGGTGTTTTGTGCATTATTAAAGGTTTACAATTTTGGCGATATTTTTCTCGTATGCAATGGTAACAATGGGTAAACTCCTGGTTCATGATGTGGTGCTGCTAATATTTCCAGTGTCTTTCTTTAACGCAACTTCGCTCTATTTCCTCATTGCCACGACATCCGGAAGAATCAATTATCTTTCACAGGACGTGATCAAAAATCTCGAAAACATTGTAGGGAGAAAAAAACATGATGAAATGGTCAAGAGCGTAAAGGCATTGAAACAACTGAAAATAAGATTTTCAGACAATTTCGTTCAAGTCGCGACTCCTTGTGTGATGATGGATTTCTGCGTCAGGGAAGTTGCTTGCATGCTCTTGCTGCAGAATTAGTCGATGCTAATTTTAGTAAATGCTCAGTATTTAAGTAGTATCAATTGTAGACTCTAATGGCCTTGAAAAATAATTAAGAGCAAGCTGCAGAAACTGAATAATATATTAATTATGTAACCGAATGATGAATTGGATATCTCCATGTTCAAAAATGAAAAATACGACTAATGATGTAGTCAATTAGTAAATGTCGAATGGTACACGGTGAAAAATTTTCCATCACAAATCAGAACCCTAATTTTCATAACATAGAAAAAATATGCTTGCATAATTTAAATGTAGTTGAACATTGTAATTTGGCTTTAGTAAATTCTACTTAATAATTGACAGTAGAATAATTTTGCCTTCTCTCACATGGCAATTTAAGTTGAATTTGAAATTTTTCCTCATATAAAAACCTTGCGAAGAAATCTAAATTCTTCACATTGATTTCGAAGCATTATATCAACAAATTTAAAAATGAGCAGTGCAAAAGCAAAATTAAATCAAACCTTGGCATCCACTACAGGTATAAATTAAAAAAAAAACTTTAAACATTTTTAAAAGGTTTTTTTGTAAATATTTTATCTCTAGTCACTCTGGGAGTATTTGCCCTTGGTACCGTTTTAGGATGGTCAAGTCCATCCCTTCCAAACATGCTACAAGAATTAAGTGGGTATTTTATAAACGTTACAAAAGAAGATCAATCTTGGATTGGATCCATAGCAACAGTATATTAATTATTTACAAGTACAATTATGAAGCCTTAATTTTATTTTCATCAGTTAGGAGCACTAGCTTCATGTCCTTTGGGAGGTTTTAGCATTGATAAATTGGGAAGAAAACGAACAATGGTTATTGTGTCTATTCCATTTACAATTGGTTGGATTTTAATTGGCTACTCTTCAAATGTTATCATGATGTGTGTTGGACGATTTATTTCAGGTACATTTTTTAAGTCTATGGAAAACTTGGAAAATTTAATAACAAAAGCAGGTTTCTGCGGTGGAATTTTTTCGTTGTCAAGTCCAGTTTACATCGGAGAAGTTTCTGACAGCAAAATTCGCGGGATGTTGATGAACGCATTTCAACTTCAAATGGTCACCGGAATACTTTTCACGTACTTAACAATTTCACCATTTTTCAAAAAATATTGCAAACTTGGCAATATCTTCTCATCACTTTGATACCCGGTAATGTTAAAAATGCAAAGAACTGATTCCGTATTAACGCTCAATTTTAGGTACGTTTTAGGAGCCTTTGTATCTTGGAAGACGCTAGCTTTGATTTGTGGCGCTGTTCCGTTGATATTTCTCCTGCTTTCCTTCTGCATCCCAGAGTCACCTCGTTACCTAATTGCCAAAGGAAGGATAGAAGAAGCAAGAACAGCTTTAAATTGGTTTAGAGTGGGAAATTTGAAATCAGAGATTGACGATGAGCTTACAATGGTAGTCACCAATGTCACCATAACGTTCATATTTATTTCGAATATTTATTTCACAGATGGAATCCAGTGTAAAGGGCAATGACGAAAAATCTGCAAGCGTTAAAGATTTACTACAACCCAACGTTTTGAAGCCATTAATCTTAAGTCTTTCTCTCATGATTCTCGAGCAAGCTTCCGCATTTAATGTCGTGATATTTTACTGCGTGGATATTTTTGCAGCCACTGGATCTAACATAGACTCCTATTGGGCCAGTATAATTGTGGCAGTTGTTCAAGTTATTGCCACATTTTTAGGAACTTTTCTCGTCGATAATGCAGGACGAAGAATTCTGCTAATTTTGTCAGAAGCATTTATGGCACTTTCTTTTATTGCGTTGGGAGCTTTCTTTTACGCCAAACATGTCAATAATGACGTGGTTCCAAAAGGTCTGAGCTGGCTTCCTCTCGTGAGTGTCATTGTTTTCATTGTTGCCTTTGCAATTGGCATTGGACCCCTTAGGTACTTTTTATTATATTAAATTTTTAAGGAAAAACATATTAATCTATATTTTAGTTGGACAATCATGGGCGAACTTATCCATCCAAATTTTAAAGGTTATATTTATATATACATATATATTCAATGATTAAAAATTTAATCAATTAAAAATTTAATCAATTAAAAATTTGCAGGCATCTGCTCAGCAATTGCTGTATCGTTAGTTTGGCTATCTGCATTTGTAGTCACAAAAATTTATCAATCCCTTGTGGACGCCGTTGGAATTCATTTCGCATTTTGGATTTTTTCAACTGTTTCTATTATAGGGACATTTCTTGTTTATTTTACCATTCCTGAGACAAAGGTTCATTTTATTTTATTCTTGATAAATCATAAATTTAACATAATGCTTGTTAAATTCAGGGAAAAACATTGGACGAAATTCAAGAGTTTTTCAACAAATCTCAAGGAAAGACGAATGTAAGGAAAGTATCTGGAAGTTCTTTAAATGAAGATGGGTTGATAATCAAGTAGAAATTCATAAAATTTATCAAATTTAGTTAAAATTAGTAAATTTATAAATGCCGATTAGCACGACTTGTTTGTGCTTATTAAAAAATGTGGATAAGTAAAAACATTTGTTAATGCATGCATTCATTGTATTAACACAAATATAATTTAAATGCATTTGAAACAACAGTAATCGTTGTTTGGCTTTAGCAATAATGTGAATTAAAATTAGAAATGCATACAATTGGAAAGGCTTGTGATGCTCGTTTAGTTAATAAAACAAAACATTTATTTATTTCGAAAAGAATGTTTTATTACATGTTTTTTTTTAAAAATCTATCAAGTCACCCGATGTCGTCGAATTTATTTTTTCTGGCTTTTTTCTGAAATCAGAATGGCTTCTGCTAAGCTTGATAGGCAACTATTTTGGGAATAATGAGAAATTATTTTGTCTCATATAAATTTCGGAGGTCGCAGTTTTTACCCAAATTAAGTTATCGAAAATCTAAAATATACAAAAGTTTTCTCTTTTCAAGGATAACAAAATAAAGAATACAAAGATGCCAATCCGACCACACCCCTAGCCAGGGGGAGTGGTTAAGCATACGAGGTAAATTGAGACAAGATTTTTTGAATGCATTCACATCAAAGCCATATTTTATTATATAAATCCAAACCAATTAATCAAATATAAATTATTTTTAGCTGGATCATTTGCAAGTTTACTTTGCTACAACTTATATGGCATTAATTTCCCTTACAACATATAAAAGCAAAAGTGGGGAACTGGTGGAATCGAGTATTCGGTTGTATTTCCAACTGCGTAGATGCAGGAAAACACATTCAAGCAGGTATTAAATCCGTCTCAAAAAATTCTAATACTCGACTTTCTCCTTTGCTTTCGACATTCTCCAAAAATGTTTCAGTCTGAGAGATTATGAAATGTGTTGTCTGAGCTGTATGAAAGCAATTTGAGATGAGAATGGGAGTTTATGAATTTACCCACTAGCTTAATTTGTACAGCCGACAGACTTTGAGATATATGTAATAGTATTATGTACTTACATTTTAGCTGCATAAACAAAATAGCCCTTTCGAAGAATTTCAATTAAGTGGAAGTGAAATTGGTTTGTGGAAAGCTTTTAGATTAACTCACTTAAAGAACTTTAAATAACAATTGTTACACTCCCGATGTACCAGTGGCCGAATTCGGTTTTGCACCATTGGGCGCAAAAAAATGG
>JAQIXN010002824.1:0-10022 GCA_034698145.1 Proisotoma minuta | reverse complement strand
CTTCTTATCAGTGGGCGAGCTTTGGGTCCTTGCATAAATTATTAAATCCTCTTCGTACGGCAGTCCATATCCAAGTCTGTTTCATGCGGTTGCGTATCCTGTTTTTCTCTGCCCTTGATTCTTTTTGTCGGCAAAAATCAGCCGGAGTCCGATTGGCACTCAGCTGACGTAATAATTAGGAGTTCTTCATTTTTTATTGCTCCTAATTGGCTTTTACGTCAGATGGACCATGACTAGTCAAATTGTATTTCAAGAGGCTCTATTATTTGGTCTGTGATAGCAAATAATTTATAGAAAGGCGATAGTTTTGGTAGTTTGGTTGAAAAAGTCGGAGACACTCCCACAGCCATAAACAGTTTAAACAACTTCCAGCAGAAGGGCGAGGTATTTAAAAACCCACATTTAAAATTACCATTTCAATAGTTAGCGTCACTTCATGTAACCTTCACCTTGCGATAATTCTAATTTCCTGTAACAAAATCACATTTTTATAGAAAATTAACGTATATGTAGCATTAGAAATTGGGAGACAGGTAATCATGATCTGTAAAATGAAGGTTTTGTAATTTTAGGACGCATAGCTACGACTGCACGAAAAGATGTCATCTTTCCTTGTGACTCCAATTTCATACAACTTTCATATCGAACAATTTACACTTTACACTGTAAAGTTTACAGTACACAAAATTAATAAGTATAGTTATCGCACCTTTTTGCAGGTGAAGTTCAATAAAAATCAAATTATGACGCTAAATCGTTGACTAAATCTCGAAACCATCCATTGTCCATCTTACGCCGAAGGAAGATCCTCACTTTTGTTGCAAGTGGCGTGGGCGAGTGCCATCAACAAACATGACTTCTTTTACTGAACAACTTAAACTTCTTCTCTGGAAAAACTGGATCCTGAGACGTCGTCACAAGGTATGTCTTTTTTATCATGTAAATTCTGCATTTCATGATTTCTTTTTATTTTATCATTCGTTTTGTTTTAGAGTCGAGTATTTATGGAATTCGTTTGGCCCCTAATTCTGTTTTTAATCTTGATGTGGGTCAGAACAAGAGGATTGAAGCAATATCGTTCAAGCTGTTAGTAAAAATATAGAAAATATTATTGGATACCATTTATGATGATAAAATAATTTCAGGTCATCTTGTTGAAAAATCCTTGCCGTCAGTTGGAGGATTCGAGTTTTTTCAAAACTTTTTTTGTACCTTAAACAACACTTGTCATTCCGAATATGTTGAAAACGAAGGAAGCTTGGTTTGGGAAAATTCAATGTAAGCAACGAAAACGTAACAACCTTTTTGGGTAGTTTGATGAGATAATTATTTTCTGTTTTCTTGATAGATTTATGAGACTAATTAGTGACACATCACCATTGCTAAATGACATAGTCTCATCGAAACAAGGAATGACAACTGTAGCCAAAATTTGGGACGATGTTATTCAATTTGTGCAAGTAATTGGTGGCTTCCAAACAAAATCAGAGACTCGTGTAATAGGTTTGTAATTCAAATTGCAGCGTTAGAATGACTTTCTTTATCTTTGAAAAAATTGAATTCATTTTTCAGGCAAAGTCAAGTTGAAAGAATTAATGGGAAAATATGGTCGGAAAGCTTTCGTTCTCGCTGTTCCGACTTACACTTCATTGACGACGGAAGAAGCGAATGAATTATTAGAATCTGACGTTTATCTTGACAAAGTGACCAGAACTTCTGTAGAAGAATTGTTGGAGGCATTCAATCAGCAAGATTGTGGAAATCAAAGCGATTTCAACATAATAAAATTTCCATCGTCTCATATATTTCATGAAATCTGTGAATTGGACTCGCAACAGAAAAATCTTTTGGTTTTATTTCTTGTAAATTACCTGGACAGAAATGGTTTAGTAGGCAAAGTAAGACATGGCAGTACTATATTGTTTAAAAAAAATCTTATCTAACAATGATTTAAGCTTCGAGGTAACATGAAACTGGATAACTTTGTGGAAGAGAATACCAAGATATCCAAACTTTTGGAGTATGACATTGACACATTGACCAATCTCATGAAGATCGGGAGTGTTTTGAAGAGTGTTGGAAGCCATTTTGCCCGTTTTGCTAGCTTAAACGGAACCAATTTGGCTACAGCATTAGTTTTCGAAGGACTGTGTGGGGTTGAAACGGATGGCAACCGATCATCATCGTTTGGATTCGATCCTGGAGCAGCAACCAGATTTGATAGTTTGAGGGACAGATTAAAAGATTGGAATCCAGGTTTGGTTTGGATACATAATTATGCAATTTTTATATTTTTTTTAATATTTTTTTGTCTAAAACTAGACCATCACTATGAAATGGATCCAGATATTTCTTCAACTTGTAATACAATGTTTCAACGACTCGAATCTATGCCGTTTACAGCACTGCTTTGGCGTCAAGTTAAACCATTCATAAGGTAATTGCTTATAAACATTGCTTACAAACATTTAAATGTTGTTGAAAATAATTTGGTTGATACATGATCTAGAGGGGTAATTTATTTTACCCCGATAACTCCTTTCACCGAAAATGTTATGCGTAAAGTAGATGAGCGATTTGGAAAATTGCAAGATTTAGAGATTGGTATCAACTCGATTGTGAGAATCTTACATCGTACAAGGTAATTATTTGAAGCAGAACTATTATGAATTGGTTGATTTTGGAATGTTCTCTGTTTTAAAACTCTAGAAAATGGTTAAGGAATCATGCTGAAGATTTAAATCAGACAATTGTAAGTCTCTGTGTAAGCTGTGTTTGAAAAAGTATGATCATTTAAATGTGTGGATTCTATATAGATTGTCATCAGTAATGATCAAAACTTTAATACAATTGAGAATCTTTTTGGACTGCAACTATCCGATGGACAACGGATGCAAATCATCAAATTTTTAAAAGAAATATCATCCAGTGATCTTGAATTTAATTTAGAAAAAATCGATTTCATTGCGGAATTGCTATCTGAAGTTGTTAGTGTGAGTTTATAAACAACATTTTTTTTTTCGTAATGTCTCATCTCATTCCGTTCTAACTAGTTTTTTTTTTGGTGTTTTTGATTAAAGTGTATAAAGTATAACAAGACGGTCGGTTTCGACACTGAATGGGAGGCTGTAAATGAAGGAAGGTGAGAATGTTTGATTATAAATATTGGTTTGGAAAGCACAGGAGATATTTTAGATATACTTACCATATAATGTCCTAAAATTTTAGTAAATTGTTGTCAGCCGAAAAATTATGGGCCGTCGTGGTTTTTGAGAATGCAAATGAACAAGACGGAAATGTTACAATGGATCCAACACATTTGAAATACAAAATTCGCATGGACAGCGATAAGGTAGATGGGACAAGAGTTGCCCGGGACAGACTCACCAGCAAAACACCGAGGAGACGGCCTGCGTTTGATCTGAAATACATTACAAATGGATTTGCGTATCTTCAGGAAATGATAGAGCATAGCGTAATTGAAGTGATGACAAACACGTCAATGGGTGGATTTTCTTCTTATTTACAGCAGTTTCCTTATCCTTGCCACATCTACGATCAGTACGTTCATTTTATTAAGATCCTCGTAAAATCATTTATGACAATACTTATATTATGTTTTGTTTCAGATTCATCAGAGCCATTTCTCGTACTTTTCCACTCTTTATGGTTCTATCGTGGGTTTATGCGAGTGCCATGATTGTAAAGTCTGTAGTAATGGAAAAGGAGCTGCGACTTCGAGAAGTGATGAAAGTCATGGGATTAGGAAATGGTGTAATATGGTGTGGATGGTTTATTGACAGCTTTATGGTCATGTCAATTTCAGCTACCATTTTAACTATAATTTTGAAGGTAACTAATTATGGCAAATATTTATAAAATGCAATGCCTCAACACTAATTTGGACTAATATATTTGCAGTATGGAAAAGTTGTTGAAATGTCTGCTGTGACTCTCATCTGGGTTTTCATGATCAGCTACACCGTTGCTACTGTATTTGCAATAATTGCAATGTTCTAAAACTTGATTTATTTTGTAATTCTCAATTTTTTATTAGATTTCATTCAGTTTCTTGATGTCTACATTCTTCACTCGTGCAAATTCAGCTGCTGCAGCTGGTAATGCTTCTTTTTTTTTTAAGATGGAAAAGATTTCTTATTATAATGATATTTTGTTTACAGGTGGAATTTTGTTTTTTGTGTCATATCTGCCTTACAATATGCTCTTGGTTTGGGAAGATCAGTTATCGTTTATACATATGCTCAGCAGTTGCCTTATCAGTAATGTAGCATTCGGTTTTGGATGCACGTATTTTGCTCGGTAATAATATATTTTTTATTTGAAATTGTGTTTGCATACACTTTTTATTATTTTCCCAGATACGAAGAAGATGGTGTCGGAGCCCAATGGGACAGAATAACTATTGGACAAACAATTCCAGGGGATGATTTCAACCTGAGCTTTTGTATATTGATGCTATGGGTTGATAGCTTTTTATACCTCGCTCTGACATGGTACATCGAAGCCCTATTTCCAGGAGCAAGTGGAGTTCCCAAAAAATGGAATTTCTTTCTGAAAAAGTCATATTGGTTAGGACGTAAAAATCCTCGCCCGTTAAAACCAATTTACGAGAATGTGACTCAGTTAGGAGAAGGTATTTAGCATTTACTTATTGTGTAAATATTGTATGTATGTATACATGAGGTACTGTTTTTTTGCAGAGTATGAAGCACCTGTAATTGAACAAGATCCTGATGGACTGAAAGCAGGCGTGGCTGTCACAAATCTGAGTAAAACTTATAGTAATGGAAAAGTTGCCCTTAAAGATTTGTCCATCAACTTTTACGAAAATCAAATTACTTCGTAAGTAATAATACAAATTGCATTAAATGTCTTTACTGTAATATCAATTATTTGATTCAGCTTCCTTGGACATAACGGAGCAGGGCATGAACAAATCTTTGTTTCAATAACTTGAAGGGCTTTCAATAATCTTTTTTTTTTGAATTTATAGAAAGACTACGACGATCTCCATCTTAACTGGGCTTTTTCCACCTTCTTCAGGAACTGCAAGAATTTATGATCTAGACATCTGTCGTGACATGGACTCAATACGTCATTCAACAGGAATCTGTCCACAATACAATACACTTTTTGATCGTCTCAACGTGGAAGAGCATATGCAATTTTACGCCGGTCTCAAAGGGAAATGTGATGGTTCTGTGGACGCTGAAATTACTCAGATGATCAATGACTTGGGAATTCCTCACAAAAGATATGAATACCCTACTAACTTGTCAGGTGGCATGAAAAGAAAATTGTCAGTTGCTTGTAGCTTTATTGGAGGTTCTCGTTTTATCGTACTTGGTGAGCTTGTTACTTTCAATTTCTATTTTTATTTCTTGACGTTTTCATGATTGTTTAACATTTTCCATAGATGAACCAACCACAGGGTAATTAAAACTATTATACATGTATACTCATTCGATATTATCAAACTTCAAAATAATTTTGTGACAATTCTTTACTTTAGCGTTGATCCATACTCTCGAAGATCGATTTGGGAATTGCTACTAAAATACAAGAAAGGACGCACAATCCTGTTTACAACTCATTTCCTAGATGAAGCTGATTTATTGGGGGACCGAATCGCTATTATATCACAAGGAAAACTAAAGGCTTGTGGATCTAGTTTGTTTCTTAAATCCCAATTTGGGCAAGGATATTCCTTACGATTGGTTCGTGAAGACGCATCACAAATCTCATCAAACAAACCATCTCCTAGTACAGAACAAATGAATATGGTGAATTCCAATGGTGGTTTGAATATTCCAAAGCCAATACGCCTACCTGGTTCAAGACAAGTGGATTTGATCAAAAGTTTTATCAAACAAGATATAAAAGACGCTTTATTATTAGACGATGTCGGGTCTGAAATTGTTTTCCTTTTGCCTTATGGATCTATTCAAGGATTTCCGAATCTCTTTGAAAGAATTGACGCTCATTTACAAGAACTAGGAGTATCTAGTTATGGAATCTCTGACACATCTTTGGAAGATGTTTTCTTAAAAATTACAATTCAAGACATTGAAAATAGTGCCGAGTCCTTTCAAGCATTAGATGGGAAATGCAAAAGATTAGTACAACGTTGGACAATGGACAAGTTTAAAAAATTCAAAAGAAATAAAGCAATTACTCCACCATTAAACACAATAACACCGACAGTGGTTACAATTGTGGCTGATCCTGTTGTGGAAAATGTTGAAGATGCAAAAAGTGCTAATGGTTCCATTGGCCCTCCTGTAATGTCTCCGGTTGATATTGATGGAAATGTTGTTGCATGTTCTGATGACAGTGCATCAAATTCTGCCTGCGCTTCACTGCTTGATGAAGCAAGTTTGGATGAATTTCCAGCCAGATCTAGCGACCAAAATTATTCTGTCTGTAGTTTAACTTGTGTTCAAATACGAATGATTTTTCTAAAGCGTTTATGGAACTCAAATAGGAATAGAAAAGCAATGTTTTTTGAGGCAAGTTGGTTACAAAATTCCTTAATCCAGAATGCTGGTTTTTAATTTGAAAACATTAATTTTATTTAATATTGGATTTACAGATTATTCTGCCGGCTGTATTCATTGCAATTACTTTAGCATTCACACTTATTCTTCCTCCTGCAACCGATGAACCTCCAAGGTACCGCATTTAAGTTTTGTCAATCATTGTCACTGTTTAAACAATATTATGTGTTTGATACAGGGAAATTACACCTTGGACTTACCCATCTCCTAATGTCGTTTTCTTTTCTGATAAACAAGACAATGCCAAGACAGTTCCTGAATTTTCCAAATTCCTTAATGGTATTTTGGGGCCGGCTGGAATAGGCACTGCTTGCGTGAGAGATGAAAAGTACGGGAATTAGTTTATCTGTTTAGTACTTTTTTAATACTTTTTTATTCAGATCCCGTCACCTTTGTAATCATCAAGCGTGGTCCAATACATCAGCAGCAAAATTCCAAGATGCAAGGAAAAAATATATTTCTCAAGACTTTGATTCTTGTTCTTGCAAAAGTGGATCTCAACAATGCCCAAAGTCCATTAATGCTGTCCAACCACCAAGAATTAAGGTATTGACCCAACTGATTCACTTAGATCTAAAAAAAAATCTGATAATCATGCATATTTTGAATATGCTAGACCCCCGGTGATGATGAAATTTACGATGTCAGTAAAATCAATATTCCAGAGTGGATTGAAAAGACATACAGAACATATGAAACTCAACGATACGGTGGTTTCGAATTGCAATTAAGAGACAAAATGACTAGCAGTGTGACTGAATTCTTGGGACTTCTTGACCAGTTTACCCAATTAAGTTACAATCCGAAAGCTGAAACAGGCGAAGAAACAGATGAAGATTTTTTCTCCTCGGATGTCAAGAAAAAGAAATCACAACGGCCCATTTATAAGGTCAATAACAAATTACATTTTATTTATTAAAATTTATAGTTTAATAAATAATTTTGCATTTTGCATTTGTAGATCTGGTATGAAAATCGAGGATGGGTTTCATCTGTAGCTTACCTTAATGGGTTGCATAATGTTCTTTTGCGTGAAAATTTACCGGACCAGGTTGAAAAGGCTGAATACGGAATTACATTAACCACTCATCCTATGAATCTCACAAAATCCCAGTCCAACAAAGAGTCGCTGTAAGAATAAAAAATTTCCAACTGAAATCAACGAGTGATAATAATATCTTGATGTTTTTTTGTTTTTTTTTTAGAAAAACGGCTGGTCTTGGAGTAATTCATGCAGTTTGCATCATTTTTGCATTAAGCTTTGTACCAGCGTCTTTTACAGTTTATTTGGTAATTTAAAAATGTGATCTTTTTGGGGTTTATATTTTTACCTAAATTATCTAGATTGAAGAACGAAAAACTGGAGGAAAGCATTTGCATTTGGTTTCTGGAGTAAAACCCATTACTTATTGGATTTCAAACTTTCTTTACGATTTAGTATGTACTAAATTAAACAATAGAAAAACATTTGAAATATATAAATATTGCGGAAAAAGTAAAAAATAATTATTGCTATTTTGTATAGGGGAAATACTTGGTTCCAGTTTTTTTATGCTTAGTACTGTTCTGGATTTTCAATGCTAAAGCTTATATTGGAGCCCCAAGTGTCCTTTCCTTCATATGCCTACTTCTGTTATACGGGTATGTCTATTTTTTTTAAACTTTGGAACAGGTTATTAAAATTAGTTTAAAATATTTTTCAGGTGGGCTAGTATTCCAGCCATGTACCCTTTCAGCTTTTGGTTTAGTGTACCAAGCACGGCATTTGTTGTACTGGCTTGCATGAATCTATTTATTGGTGTAATGTCGACCGTTTCAACATTTGTTTTGGAACAATTTGGAGATGAGGTATATAGTTTAACCTCAGTAATACAGATACGTACTATTTTTTTCATAAAAAAATCATATTTTAAAATCATATTTTATCTAGGAATTGGAAAGAATCGGAGGGATATTAAAGCAAGTGTTTTTAGTGTTTCCACATTACTGTCTTGGACGAGGATTGATTGAACTGGTTCGACTGGATATGGAGACTATTGCTTTCGACAAGTTGGGTAAATGCTACAAAATTATTATTATGGCTTTGAAAAAACACATTTGTTCATTTATATATATATATATATATTTGTTATTCAGCAATTCAAATGAAGCCAAAGGATAGATTTGAGTGGGATCATTTAGGAAAAATGCTCACATTTTTGGCAGTTCAAGGATTAGTCTTTTTTATATTTAATATCTGCTTCGAATATCGTCAATTGTGCTATTGTTTGTTTAAAAGAAAGCAAAAGCCATTGGTAAGATATTTGGTTCATTATTTTTATAACTTTAAATATTTAAGTCTTGTTGTCCTCTGGTAGACTGTTGAAACAAATGAAGACGAGGACGTTGCAAAAGAAAAAGAACGAGTACTAAGTCAACCTGAATTAGTATCCAACTTGCGTGTTGAAAATTTAACAAAGGTAAACAAATGTTAATAATACGATATTACCATATAACTATTACAAACATGTATTACAATATTTTATTTCTTTATTTAGTATTACTCTCGAAAGAAATTTCCGGCAGTAAATGGCTTGACATTTGCTATTGAAAAAGGAGAATGTTTTGGCCTTTTAGGGTAATATTTCAAGAATTTTAAATTAGATTAAAATTCAATTGCCAAATCTTTTCTAGGGTCAATGGGGCAGGAAAGACTAGTAGCTTCAAGGTTTGCAAATTTAAAATGCACATATACATTGAAATGGAAGCATAATAATTTATATTGTATGTTGTAGATGTTGACAGGAGATGTTAGAATAACCTCGGGGCGAGCCAAGATATGTAATGCAGACGTAGAAACTAATTTGGACGCTGCTAGAAAGCATTTTGGTTATTGTCCTCAAGAGGATGGACTTGATCCATTATTGAATGCTTATGAGCTGTTGAGAATTTATGGTAAACAATACTTAAATAACTGACTAACAATGGAATATTTAAACAATTAGCTAAATTAATTCAAAATCCAGACATAGAACGTCTATTGTCTTTAAGACAATTGGGTGTATATCATATCTGTCTAGTAAATTACTAGTAGTAATTTTATAATCCCTTAGGTCGTTTAAGAGGAATGACACCTTTAGAAACAAAAACTGCTGTGCACAAATTGATCCAAACGCTAGGTCTTTCGACATGCGCGAATAGAAGATGCGGAACGTTCTCGGGAGGAAACAAGCGGAAATTGTCAACTGCTATTGTATGTCATTTTTAATCCCTTAAAAAGTAGTATGTATATATGTATATTCCGTTATTCCAGGCACTTATTGGGGACCCAGACGTCGTATTTTTGGACGAGTAAGAGCTTTACAATTTAAAATAAATATATAGGTCACAAAAAACCTGGCTTAGGTGAGGGGAGCCCATAAAAGTATAAAACAAGCCCCCCTTTCTTATTTTCATGGGAATTAA
>JAQIXN010002823.1:0-10024 GCA_034698145.1 Proisotoma minuta | reverse complement strand
GTAAGCGATTTTGCCTGTAAGCTAATGTGTATGTAAGCCAATGTTTCAGTTAAAATTTCAAAGCCGAGCAACACTGCAAGACTTTGGCATTTTAAACTTAATTTTAGGCAATTTTAATCATTGTCAAAATAATCGATCAAATAATCGGTCTCCTCACAACTAACGATTATAATCCAATTCGATTATAATCCTTCATTCGATTATAATCGGTTACTGTGAACACCCCTATTGTTTTTATTTATCCAATTAAAATTAAATTACTAGAATCCCAAAATCGAAATTTCTGATAAAATAATTTTTGAAGTTATAAAATAAAATATTTAGATAAAATAAAGTCTACTTGTTAAATATGGAATGCTCGGACGTCTCTGTTATAAATATAAAAAATTGGGTATCAAATTTCCTTTAGCTTGTTTTATCATGTACACATTCATATTTTCTATACAGTCTTTAACAATTAAAGGTTATAACCAGTGTTTTCGGCTGCTGTGCTGAGATGCTTTTGCTGTTTTTGCTTTAAAGCAAAAAAGCGTTTTTTTTTTGCTGAAAACAAAATTTGAAAAAAGCTGCTGTATTTGCTTACTTGCTTTATTTCCAAAATATTAAAATTTCCTAAAATAATAAGAATTTTTGAAAAATTTCAACGCAGAAATCCTTGGAAATGTCCCTAGCGTCGTAAAAGTCAATAAAACTTAACACGAGAACATAGTCTCATCTTTCCTCTTGAATTTGTTTCCGCTCTGCTAAAGATGCAATAACCTCTAAATTGAGCTAAAACAGCAAAAAAACAAAAAGCATCCAAAGGGGCATGCTTTTTGCTTTTTTACCTACTCATGGATCATGAGTGGGCTCGAAAGAAAGGCAAAGGAAATTATTACTATCAAATGCATTGTTCTATAAATGATAAAATTTCAAAATGAATTTTAATTTCTTTATTTGCATATTGTTATTGTAAATTAAAATCATCAATATCAAAAGTTTTCCAAATCTTTGATTGTAGAAATTTGGTGCTGAAAAACTTTAAAATTAATTAAAAGAATATGCTCAAATATTTTCAGGTCAAAACAACCAAAATTTCGTCTCCAATCCTGGTTTGAATACACCCCTTTGAAAATGACACACCCCCATTCTCACCACGCCCCTTAGATTTTGGGCGCTAAAAGTTGGTTTTTTGCTAGTTTTTAAACCTAATAGATAATCTCTATAATTGCCTAACCTTTTTTCGTCCCAAAGGCCAATGTCTTTCCGATAACTGGCGAAACTACAGATTTTACTATCATGCCTAAACATCAGCCACCTTGTACGTACATATTATAGAAATTAATGCATAATGGTCTAATTAATGTAACATGAAATCTATATTTAATATTAAAACCTTGAGCAGTGTGCATGTAGCCCGAGTCAGGAAATTGTATCTTTTTGAAAGTAATCATCATCTCAAAACTTATTTTACGTCCATAAAAATTGGATGGGATGAAAAAAAAATGTTGCCATACCACATTTTTTACGATTACGTAGTCCTATCTGAATATTTTTTCATGAAATCGGTTTGACTAAATAATTATCGACCTAAAGGATCGTTCTAAACCACTTTCAGTCAAATTCAGACAAATTATAGCCTTTTTGTAGTTTAACGATTTTGAAAATTTTCCAACCCCCACCATTTCCAAACGGGTTGACCGATTTTGCTCATCTACGAACTCGATTTTTAAATTTACCTTATAAACACGAGCGCAAAATTTGGGAACGATCGGTTAAGCCCTTTGGCCCTTATCGTTTTTCGGACAGACGGACGGACAGACAGAGAAACAGGAGGACACGATGGTTAATAAGCCCTCACCAGGGCTAAAAATGCTCATCTTACACACCGGCAAAAATATTTTGAAATGATTTGCCTTAGAATGTTTAGGTTTAAATGTTAAATAAAAAAAGGTCGGGGGTCGGATTTCTTTTTTTGCAAACGTAAATTTTGTCCCTGATTTTGTTATGTGTCCATGATATTTCTGCGTGTCACTTATTTTCCTATGTGTCCCAGATTTTTACGCAAAATTCCTTAATTTTTATTCAAAATCCCTGAATCTTATTCCAAATCTCTAATTTTTAAGAAAAATTCTTGATTTTGTTCAACAAAATTTGTTGTGTATCCCTGATTTTCTTGTGTGTCCCTGATTTTGCCCGGACGTCCCTACAAACGCTTTTGCAAGTTCGCAAAAGAAATCCGACCCCTGAAATAGGCTCACAAAGAAATGTTTAATCCTTAATTTTGTTAAAGTTAGAAGCCTTTAAAAATATAGAAAAATGTTGGTCAAATCAGGAAGTTTCAGATCATTTGTTGATAGGTACGTTGTTATCATTTGCTAACTATGAGAAACTTCTAGAAGAAAAATGTGACGATTGGTGCTAATTTTCTTGACATTAACGTTCTTATTAAGGGGTCCTTTATAAGATGCCTCTGTCCGTCTGTCCGTCAGTGCGATAACTCTCGAAAGAATTGACTTTTTCAAATTCTGTTTTTTGCAACGTGTTAAGGGGAGTACGGAGATGGGCTCCACCGGTCAAAGTTAAGGGGGCCAAAAAATTCAAAAACATGAAAAAGTCCCAAAAATTGGTCTCTGACTTTTCGAACGATAACTCTAGAACAAATTTACTTTTTCGCGTTCTCTTTTTTGCAACTTGTTCAGCAAGCATTAACTAAGGACCAATTTGGAGATGGACCCCACAGGTCATAGTTAAGGGGGTAAAGAATGGAACAAAAACCGAAAAAATGCAAAAAAAAAAGTGTAATACGCTACACTAAAGTGAACGCTTTAAATCTATATGGGGCAAAGTGGACCTGTCCGTTTTGCCCCGGTCCATTTTGCCCCGGTCCGTTTTGCCCTCGATCCATTTTGCCCCTGGTCCATTTTGCCCCTGGTCCGTTTTGCCTCAGGAACGTTTTGTGTTTAAAGCTTTAGTTTTGTAGTTTTCGAAATTAATTTTTTGGAGTTTTAAGCTATCGCGATGTAAGTACCGAAGGTAAAGTTAAGTTAAGAAAGTTAAGTCTGTTAAGTTTTAAATTAAGCGTTTAAAGCTTAAAATCTTAGTTATAATGGCGAGGACTACAAAGGACATTGTTCAGGTTGGACGGGTTTCACCCCTTCGTTATGCCCGTTTTAACGGTTTATTAAAATTGTTATTAATTATGTTATAGGAAATGTTATTAAATATTTGAAAAATTTCAAAATGTTTTACGACAAATTAAAAGTTGCATATGCTAAAAAACGCTGTGCCTTAAACCTAAATAGTCAAAAGGGGAAAAAATTACTAAGTTTACAATTTTTTTGAAATAAAAAAAAATATTTCAGGCCATATTAGGGATCAATTATAATTCTTTTTTAGTATTATTTTCCAATATGAGAATATTGCCCAGATATTTCAAAATGAAAATTCAAAGCGTAAGAATATTTTTGTAGTGTTTAATTTTAACGCCATTAAATATTTGGAAAATAATCAAGTGGCTGAATCCCAATTCTAATAGATAATCTTGGTAAGGTTTTGCAATCTATATCAACAATAAAAAGTTGTTGCCTTTAATATTCACTGAAACTATAATGCTTTTCCATGTACATAATTATGATCTTTTTTTTTAATTTGAACGATACAAATTTTATCATTCCAATAATTTTTGTTCGTTCAATGTTTTAAAGCATTTATTTGTTCTTTCGATTTACAATATATTATGAATTACATAAAATGTGAATCAATTTTCAATTCTGCCAGTTTGAAATGAAATAAAAATTTTTATTGAATTTACATCTTTGAAGACAATAGATTATCGGAATTGTAGGTGAAAGACAAAATTATACAATAATTACTAAAATGCACCCAATGCAGCCAGATTTGAATTTTCAGTAGCGGCACAATTGCAAAGGGGGCCAATTTACTAGTAAATTGGGGAAAAATTTACGCCACTGA
This sequence comes from Proisotoma minuta, assembly GCA_034698145.1. Classification (NCBI taxonomy): domain Eukaryota; kingdom Metazoa; phylum Arthropoda; class Collembola; order Entomobryomorpha; family Isotomidae; genus Proisotoma; species Proisotoma minuta. The sequence continues at coordinate 6,070 of JAQIXN010002823.1, read as the reverse complement.
AAATCTGGTTGGCTGGTTTAACATGGGTGACATATTGACAGCCACTCCTCTGACTTGACCTAACCAACATTATTCTCTAATGTGCGTTCAATCTTTCCAATTAATATTATTGCTTGAAGCTTGATTAATGTTCTCATAATTTATAAATACTTTCTGACAAGAGGAATTGATTTGTGAGTTGCATATAAGCAAAATGCGAGATCGAATAATTTTTTTTCAGATTGGGCTACTAGCAGTGAGATTTGTAGCAACTTTTAACAACTCATTGCTTCTCTCTTACAATTACACTTTTATCCTTCATATAGGGACTCAGATACCTTTCTAATAAGGCACAAGAATTAGACTCTAAGGTACCAAACACTGTTTGGTGTGATTTGTTTGAGTAACATTGGCTTTTGATCTGCATGGCAAGATACTGAGAACTATTTCCAACTGCCATGCATCTATAGCATCTACAATTCAACAAATATAAATTCATAATTTTTATCACCATTAATTTTTACAAAAAAAAACAACGTACCTTAGAATAAAAGCCAGATATTGTCTCTGGGTTACAAAGTTTCTATAGTAAAACTGATCTCCACCGCTGCAACGTTGAGATCTTATTGATGGATTTTCCCCCCTTTAACAGCTAGCACAACAATGCAGCGTTGTGGAAACATTCCAAAGCCCTTTGTGGGTCCTCTAAAACTCAAAATCAATGATCAAAAAATGTCGATAAATATATCTGGGCCATCTTTTCTAAAGTTTGGTTGGAACGTGCAGAATGCAAGCAGCAGAGAAAGCAGCGCTATGTGTCCTACATATAATTGCTATCATGCAAATTACTCCCAAGTCCCTCAATGATGCATAACCTACTAGCCTTATAAAAAAAATAGACCAATTTGCGCGCGGAACTTGCTTAAGCGGTCACATATTAAGTAAAAGGGGCAAAATGAGAATTTTCAATTGACTTGTGGGAGATTGGGAATCATTTTCAGTTAAATAATTCAGGTTTCTATAGTTTTTCCGTTTTCTTATATAGTACATATTTTATATTTTTCTTCTTTTTCTTTTTTCTTTAAATCTTTTTTATTGTTGTCAAAAAAATACTTAGTCAATTATTAAAGTCTTTTAGCCTAATTTTTAGATTATAATTTATATTTGTACTTTTAAGCAGTTTAGGCTAATTCTCGTCTGATGAGGAATTTTGGTGTTTAGGCAACTTGTTTCTTTTAAATGTATTTTTGTAATGGAGTAGAACGAGTCGTTTCACCTTTGCTTTGCTTTGAGATGATTGATCCTCCAAAAACTCAGGTTCTTTTCCTTCGTCGCGAGCCCATGGTGTTAATGCATTCATCATGCTCCTCTTGAAACAATTCCTAAGGGATGAGCCAGGAATGAGAGGAGAATGCACAGAATGCACAGAATGCAATATATAAATATCTCACCAACAGCGTTGGGTGGCTCCTTGACTCTAAATTCCAGTGCTCATTACGCAACTCCTTGTCAACGTGACTTACTCCGCGGGCTTCAAGGGCTCGGACGATCACACCAACAATTATCTTTTTTTCTGAGTGGGAAATGTTCCCGAGACGTGCTTTTCCATTGGGCGTGTTCGAGTTGGGAGTTTTTACGACTCGAGACCTGCAACCAGAAAAAGTCAATTTGAGCAGATTAGGATATTTTTTTTTAAACCTTAGTTTATTTAACGACTAACTTTCTTCCCACAGACCGTGGAGTTGGTTTAGAAGAGACTTCATCAAGAATCTGGCATTCATCCTCTGATTTCGTCACAATGCTTTGCTGATTGACTTCATCCAATACCTTAGCACCCGCGACAGCATCAAACTCGCTGTTTAGCTTTCTCGCGACGTGGCTGTCCTCCAAAGACCGTGGGCTGAGTTGTCTAAAAGTCAAATAAAAAATAATACCATTCAAACACACATGCAGTGAAAAGATGTTTGATTTATTACTTGGGGGGTTTTGGTGTCTCGTTACAACTTGTTTGCAAGCTGTTTTAAGCAGGCCTCCTCCTTCGTACAAAAGAGTTGAACATTTTGACATAAACTTTGAGATAATTATTAAAGCCTTTACTTACCTCCGACTCGATGTTTGGAAAAAACTGAACAACATTGGTGGTGTGTTGAAGAATAAAATAAATTATTCAAATAAGCAATAGTAAATTACTGTACTTAATTTAAACTGCAGATTTAATTAAATTCATTAGAAGACGTTGGTCAGTTGATCAGATTTGTACCCGTCTGGTGATGTGTTCATTGGGTTAGTGGAACCCAACCTAGGCGGCAGGCAACTCAACCCAAACTAACTCCTTGCCTGCAGCCCCACTTTGCACAAAATTTCAACGGCCACTGTTCAAATACATGAACATTTCATGAGGAAAGATAAATCCACGAGATCCACTTTTTATGCAACATGATCCAATCGAACTCGCCAATTTGTTACGACCGTACGCAAAACTATGATGCACCTTTTGATACAATTCTTTTCTCTCTCTGCAAATGGTGGATTAAATTTCAACCTCCCCACAACCGCTAGAGCTAAATTTTTACAATGCAAATAAATACACCGATGTTAGTGTAATAGAAAATTTGCCAGATGTAAGAATTGTTATTGGCTATTCTAGATAAAATAAAAACCTCGAAAATTTATCTGAACAAAAGCGTTAGAAAACAGATAAATATACATAAGGAATAAACGAGCTAATTGCCCCAATTGCTAACTTTTAAATTAGGCTATGCTCATTAAAACTGCCTGAATCTCAGCAGCAAATGCTGAGCTTGGATTTATAAGTGAAAACAATTACTGAACAAAATAGTTATTTGTAGACATAAAATAAAACGAGAAGAAATTTAATAGTGGCAACTCTGGCAATCGCATATTTTCCCGTTAATATTTGATGCATTATTTTTGTTTTGGTCAGATATTTAAATAATTTTATGACATTTAATCAAAATAAGTTGGTAGAAATTGGCTATCTGATAAAAGATATTGAGCTACCTATTTTCCCTCTTTAGTGTTTAGACCATCTCCAACTTCTGTGCCAAAAATATCCCAATTTTCGTTTAATGCAAAATTTGGATGCACAAATTTGGTACCAAAAACAATTTCTATTGGACTTAAATACATCTTCTGTTCAACATGAATAAATCTTATTTTAAACAAAAAAAAACAAGAATAAACACTTTATTTAAATACATAAATATTCGTTGGTGTGAAGCGGGTAAAAATTGAACTGTTCAACAGCGTGGTTGTTTCAACGAGGCAAGCAATGCCTACTTAATGTAGGAACAATGATTCCTCCCATATCAGGACACAGAAGACATGGAGGTTGACTCAAGAAACTCAAATGATCTCGCTGAATGGTAAACTTAGTTTTAAAAAAAAAATGATTTAAGTCGTTTTTGCCATAAACCCTATTAAATAAAAAATATTTTAATTTTGCAGATAAATTTAATATTGTTTTATATAATTTAATTTACCTAATATCGAATTCATCTGCTCTTTCATAAACTATTAATAGATGATTAGAATCTTCCACCACTGCTTGGAGTTTATGAAAACCATTTTCAGTAATTTCTTTTATCCATGGCAGTGTTTTGTATTTGTCGATCTGCGATGATGATCCGGGGGACAAAATTTGCTTGAAGTCCATAATTTTTAAACCATTGTTATTTGTTTTGGATAGTAGTAACCAATATTGACTTTCATCCGACTTGTCTTGTCCGGAACAAGCTACAACCAACCCAAGAGGTATATCCAATTCTTTAGGCACAAGGGAATTATCCGACGCAAATGTTGCAAATCTTATTTCCGGCTCCGTATTTTCATCGTTATTCACAAACCATGTCACGATGGTTGCTTTTTGGTTGAACTTTTCTTCTATAGGTCTTGTCCATATCACCATTTCTTTTTCACTTGGAAGGATTTTTTGAGACACAACGAACTGCAAGGAACATTACGTATTTGATAACGTATGCCAACTGACCAGTATTTGCTATTTTGAATACCATACCCGATTAGTTAGAAATCCACGTAGATCATTTGAAAAATTGACGACTTCAATGCTTCCAAGTTCTTGATTGAATTCCAAATGTTGCTCACAGGCATTTTTGTTAGAATCGTTGGCAAAGCGAAAGAAGAAGAAAAAACCGTTCAGGGCGGCTATGTGGGAGTTTGGAAAATTTGATCGGAACTTTACAGGGGTCGATGTAATAAATGCAGGTCCCGGCCACTCCATTCCAAGCATTTTAAATTTGGGACATTCAGGCCTAAAAAATTGAATCGGATCAAATAGTTGACAAGTGGTGGCACTAAAAAACGTTAGTCCACGTTTCTTGTAAAGAACTACAAACGCCTGCGGAACAAAAAAAATCAAATTAGGAAAATCTGAAACAATATTTTCAAAATTTATGATAACCGCATACTGTATTTTGTGGGATCTGCCAAGCCGAGGGGATTTTCCATGTAGACACGCCAAAAATCACATCATTAGTGTAATGCCCTAAATCTGAGTTTATATTATTTTCTATTATCAATGTCCCTTCTAGAAACTTCCAAAAATGTAATTGATGTTGATTGTCGGCAGCAATAACACTTGCTTGCCTTTCCCAGCGATGAATGGCCATGAAGGTAATATTAATGGGTTGGTAGAGGCTAATTAACGCGGATGTCTTTTCGAGCCTCCTGGAACTTTCTTCTATATCTTCCAACCTGGGAATATTGCTCCTTAATAAATGGAACAAATTATTGGCTTCGTTCAATTTACAAGTAAATTCTTGCCAAAGCTGTCTGAAATTGAATAATTAATTACAACGTTATTAAAGCTTTTTGTTATTATAAAATGTATTTGTTGTAGTAAATTTACGCACATTGCACTTGCCAAAGTTGTGACAAGTTTGTTCGATTCACCCAAGAGTTCTTCCCATTTTTCAAGAGAGATGCTATCTACGTTCATTTTAATTACGCCTGGTAAAAATTAATTGTGATTTAAAAATTTTAGTGATCACAATTACGTATTTAAAACATTCAATTAAATTTTACTTTGAACAATGATTCATTGGGGTGAAATAAAAATGAACTCTTTGGCGCCAACAACAGTTTCGGGATGTTTCGGCTCGGTTTGAACATTTGAACTTTAAAAGTTTCAAACTTCAAGTTTCCAAGATTTCAAGTTTCCAACTTCCAGCATTTTTATAAAAAAAAATATTAAAATACTATTCTGCTAAATTTAAATAAGAATGGAAATAAAACATAGTTTAGATGTGGCAGGGTTTCTGGAAGAGTATAATCTCACATTCAACGAAATGTAAGTACGGGGAGGGTAAAGATATTTAAGGATTTGCATTGTTGTGATTTGATTTGCAAGTTTATTTATTAATGCGCAGTTATTAATATTTAATTCGTAGGAACGCATTTGATGTCGCCCAAATGAAAGAGCTGGACAAAAAAGTTAACCAAATTCAAAGTGTGAGCAGTTATCAAGAGAATTTAAAAGATAATTTCAATTATGCGGCAAGATGCTTGACATACACCGAAGAAGTTAATAAAGCTGGAGAGAGGTTGCATGACTTCTGCCAATTTTTGTAAGCCGCCTAAGCCGCTGCACGTTTTAAAATATTTAACAAACTATTATTTTTTGGCAGCTTGTTAAGAGAAAATATAAGTGACGTAGAATCGATGGCCGCTTTGGAAGTTGCAATTTCGAATGGCACTCAAAAAGAAAATGGAGAAATGATTATAAAACACCTGTGCCCTACCAGCCTGGTAGATCCGGCCCCAAATGATAGCAATTCTTTATTAGTGAACCAATTGGAGAAATTGATTTACATGAAGCTTTATTAAATTCAGAAGTTCTTGATTCTAATCAGGTAAATGTGCCTAACTAATTTAAATCGATGATACTAGCTTATAACGACTTACTAACGTCTTTTTTTGTAGTTGATCTGTGTAAAAAGAATCTGCCAAGAATTTTATTTCAACCAATGCCGATCGTTTTAGGCCCATGAAAATGGCCTTATAGAATCGTCAATGTCGGTCTGTCTGTCTGTCTGTCTGTCTGTCTGTCTGT
>JAQIXN010002822.1:0-10031 GCA_034698145.1 Proisotoma minuta | reverse complement strand
GCTGCACAAAATATGTAAAAAAAAAAAAAAATTAATTACTCAGAGTTTAGAAGGCTGGTGTGTAATCTGTTCCAAAAGCGTTTAGTTTCTTGAGGGGATGAACTTTCCCCAGGCCATTCGAGATAAGTCCTTGACCGCATTAAGTAGTTGAGCACTTTTGTACGGAGGTTGGTTGGAATGTCCTCTAACAGAATCACCAAAAATGATTTTCTTCTAGCTTCTATTAGCCTGTGATAAGCCAAATTCATTTCAAACGTGCACCACTGGGACTCGAGATATTTTTTCGATACAATAATGACAACTGTTTTTGATCGGTCAACGGCATCAACAATGTTTTCGGTGATTGGCAATCCAGCCTCAAAGTCCCTTTCATGAAGACAAACTCTGAATCCTTTGCTCCCATTTTTGTCATCTTCCATGTCATAAGAACTCTGGGAATTTTTGCTTTCAACTAAGGAATGAACGGAAGGGTCTTCAACTTGAGGAATAAACTTTTCTAAAATGAAATTTCTGTCTTCATTGTGATAAGAGATAAAGACGTCATAATCAAATTGAATAAGTTCTGCAATTGATGTCTTTGCTTTCCGTGGAAGGACTGTCACGTTCATTTTTACTCTAAATAACCAATATCGTATATGAGCCCTTTGTTTGTATCCAATTATAGAAGTTGTCAAAACTCCCGTGACAGAGACAACACTAATAACTATTATTGTCATCCAGTTTGACGAAACTTGTATTTCTTGAGAACCTTCAAATATCCGGTTACAGATTTCGTTGGTCACATTTACAATTTTATGCTGCTCTCCATTACCGTCAACACAGATATAGGACTCTTCATTCAACCAAATCACATCAGTAAAGAAAATGGATGAGCTGTCATTGATAAAGTAATTAGAGTCATTGTGTATGAGGTCTCTCAATGTGCAAGCTTCGGGATTGCAAACAAACAAGTTTCCAGAAAAATCCATCTGATTAGCTGTAAATTGAGATGCAACAAAATTAGTAAAAGATTTAACAATTTATAATTTAACCCAGCATTGATTAATAATTTGTATACCTTGGAAGCTAATAATATCTGCAATCATGGCTTCAGTAATTTTATCCAAATCATTTTTTGATAGAAGTAGCATTCTATCATTTGAATCAGACTTCATTCTTGATTTAGTAAAATCTGGTTCTAACAATGGGAGTTCCCATGATTTAATTTGGTTTCCACTGAATTGTAATTTGGTTATGTTGTGATTATCCAGAAAAAGTTCTGGGTAAATGGAAGAGATGTTGTTGTTGGTTAGAATCAAACTCTCAAGTTTCGGAAGAAATAGGAAAGGCGTGTATGGATTTGGAACGTCTTCTAGTTTTACTGATTTATCGGTGATCTTGGGACGAGAGTATTTTTCCAAGTCTTCTTTGGAAGGTGGATGAGGAAAGTTTATACTGCAGCCGTCCATATCCAATACTCTTAGAGAATTAAGACCAAAAAATGTCAGAGAATTGATGGAAATAAGCATTGGGTTGTTTCTTAGTTGTAAGCGTGAGAGACTAACAAGAGAGTTAAATGAACCATCTTCAATGAATTCTAATTTCGTATTGTCCAACAATAATGTTTGAAGGTTTGTAAGGCCGGTGAAAGTGTTTTTGTAAATCTTTCGTACCCACGAATTTACCAAGTTGAGATACACTAATTTCGGCAAGTTGTTCAGCGAGTCATCCAATATAAGGGTTGTGATATTAATCCCATTTTGATCGCCACTTGGGCTTGGAGGAATTGGATTGTCTGTTATGGTCAGATACATTAGTCTTCTTAAATTTGACAGTACTGGGATCTGTCTCAAATCATTGTGACTGAGGTCAAGCTGGATCATGTTTGGAAAGAGGTCCAATGCCCCAGGTTGAATGTAGTTAAGGGCACATCGTGCAAGATTTAATTGTATCAAACCATACAGATTTGGAGGAATGTCCTTGGTAAGTAAAGATGTGATGGAGTTTTCAGATAGATCCAGAGTTTTAAGAGTGCTGTTCAAAATGGAGAGGACATGTTTTGGAAACCCAGCATGAAAACCAGTATTGCCAAGACTAAGACCTTCCAACGCAACGTTACGTAAACCTTCAAAGGCAATTTCCATGTTTGGCAAAAGTTTTCGATTTCCAGTGAGATACAAAGTTTTTAGATTGGGTAAAAATGTAAAAGCTTCTACAAAACGTTATGAAAAACAAACGTTAATTTAATTTTCAACGATGTTTTTAGCTATATTATATGTAATTAATTCTTACCATTGTCAATGTATTCCAACTCACAGTCTGATAAATCCATTAAAATTAAAGGACTTTCTCGTAAACCTGCAAACATTTGAGCAGGGATTACAGTGATTGGATTTCTTTTCAAACTAAATAATCTTAGTTTTGGTAGAACTATTGGTATATCTGACACATTCCGAGCAGTACAGTTTTCGTAAATTTCAAAAGATATCCTATTTCCATCTAAATTCAACGCTATAACTTCGGTCAACCCAAAATAAATATTGAAAGCAAGATATGTAAGTGGGTTGTCCATGATTTCAAGTGTTGTGATGTCTTTAATAGTAGAGAACGTGTAGGGCTCCATTTCCTCAATCTGATTTTGAATTAGCTGAATTGAATTTATTTTGACATTTCCAAAGTTTGATCTACTGATTTGGCTAATTTTGGTGAGACTTATATGCAAGGCATTTAATACTGGTGGAAGTAAAGGAATGACGGTCATTGTCCGATTGTTGCAGATTAAATTTCTCTCGATTGTTTCATCTGTTGGGTCCACGGAATCATCTATTTCTGGTTTGTAAAAGCAGTAATCTGTTGTTAGTCGGCCCCCATCATCATTATCATCGTGTGTGGCTGTCACAATTCCTCGGTCGGAATTCATTGGAAATTGGTAAAACGACGAATGATTTTGATAGAGTCCACAGATTTCCTCATCATAATACCCTTCGTCATGTTGGAAGGTATTTTTGTTGTTAAAAGGGATCGTTTGGGAAATTGGGGCATTGCGAAGATAGCTGATCCTATGTTGAACTTCATCTTCAAGTTCATTCTCTTTTCCATTGTAACGGCCATCAACGTTGAGAATTTTCTTGTAAAGTCTTCCATATTGATATAGTGGATCATTTATCAATGTTACAGACAAAGGATCGTCCCAATTTATTAACGTGTCAAAGTCGTAAAGATTAGAAATTATTATGTTTTTATTGTTTGGTTCCTCAGAATTCACTCCAGTTGCACCACAAACAACGCAGATTCGAATGAACAGGGAAAGCGAAATGGAAGCTCCAAAAAGGATTATACTGTAGTTCATCATCATAATGTATTATTGTTCACAAATTGGCCTTGAATAATTTTGATATAACACCGGGAAAGTCCCTGAACTAACACCCAAAGTCTTTATCTTTATTATATCAAATTGTCTTTTATTATGACGTTCAAACGTTTTTAGAGTCTTTCCCTGGTGGATTATAGAAATGAGACACAAATGAATCAACAATCTCGAGGGTAAAATGTGAAATTGGTAAGCAATGCAACAAGTTATATATTAAAGTTATATCAAACTTTCAAGTTGCTCCGTATATTATTCAGTTTCAAAAATGGTTATCTTGCATTAAACCTTGGCATTCAACTTATCATATTGTTATCAATTTAATCACATCATGACATTTCTGATTTTAGTCAATTCATTCTAAATCATATTCAACCAATTTATACACTTTTGAAAACTCTTGATTTGGTTAGCAAACATTTTCATTTTATTTCTTTGCATTTAATAAAGAGCCATACTTTTTTATAGCTTTACTTTCTGTCGCATTGTTGATTGTAAATATCTCATTACCAGCAGTCAGTAGTATCGACAAAATTAATCCGTTTTTCCTGTTTTTGTTGGTTTGATTATACAATCATACGATTATGCAATCGTTTCATAATATTTCATACTATTAAAATATTTGAAAAAAGTGAATAAATTAGAAATTTAATAATGTCTTTAACATGCTGATCAATATTAGATGAGTGTTAAAAGTTGTTGAGATTAGCACGCAGAATTTTTCTCGTAATCATGAAATTATCATCCATCCATAAAAATAAGAGTGAACCTTGACAATGATTGGTTCAAGGGTAGGATTGTGAATTTGTGACCGCTTATCTTCATCATCACGTACGGCCTAACTTGACAAAGCTTTATCAAGTCGTCATTGTAAATGTCAAATGATCTATATTGATCTGAAACTAAATAAGCAATTTATACAATCATTTGCAAAAAACAAAACAAAGTATCTCCATCTTTTAAAGCTTTCTTTTCTGCCAATTATTTTACAGTACAGTACAAAATATGAGGCTTTATTGAAAAGATAAAGGTTTATGAACTTTAACAATGCTCGTAATAATTTGGAACAAAATTCACTTTCCTATTAACACAGTCACTGAAGTCTATTGTTGGATTGTCATGCAACAATTCATTCTGTGTACTTTGACATGTTGACTCCAAAAATTTGTGTCATCTCTCTTCTAATTTGAAAAAAATATATACATACATATGCCGTTGCTAATTGTTGGAGCAGTTAATTATTGTTGAATCTCTCATGTTCCGCTAACTGACGCTGCATTAAGGCTTTCTCCCTTAAAAATGCCGTCGGGTTGACACGCACAATAAAGTATATACATAATGTGTAATAATAATAATGAGAATATTCGCAATTCATCCTGTGACAATCATCTGGGTAACTCTCGATCTCAATTTGTAACAATGATATGTTTCATAAGTTGCAATTTCTATTTTTTTAATGAGACTGATTTTATAAAAACCACCTTCGTCATTCCTTTGTTGGTTAGTATGTTCAGAAAGTTGATTGATGAAAGACTGTACGAAAAATGTCGTTTAAAACTGTGATTGTGGGTTCAATTTTAGCATATTTCTTAATTGTTGTGCATCTAACCCTACTTGTAGCAAGTGAAGAAGTGGACAAGAGTACAAATGGAGAAAATGATATTCACATACGATCTAAGAGACAAATTCCATTTTTAAGCAGTTGGTGGGGATCCAGTTCCACAAAAAAACCAACTGCTACCAGAAAAAGTTCTTATTATTCTGGCGGATATCGAACAGATAGGCTGCCGTCTTATCAAAATAACTCAAATGAAAATGAGGTTTCTGATCGAGATTCTCGATGTAAGAGACTATATATACGGCTGTACTTTCAATAGCATTTTTATGGATTTCTATCTAAATCTATTATTTGCAGTTTTATCTTTATTTACGGTCATCAAATTCGACAATACTGAATGTTTAAGTGCATCAGGAGACAATGGTACTTGTTATCCGGCCGCAGAATGCCATCGAAGGGGTGGGGCTGCCAATGGAAAATGTGCAAAGGGTTATGGATCTTGTTGCGTATGTAAGTTGGAAAAACATCTTCTTTCCAGGTGTAACTATGTATGTTCGAGAATGTCAGGTGCAAAGCATATAATATATATTTTCCATTCGTTTTTAAGTACGTATGTAATTGACGTTTTAATCTCTATCTGGAGAATTGTGTACGCTTTTGCAACTAAATAAGTCAATCAAACTACAACTTGAACTTTTACCTTTGGAATAGAGTTAATGATTGATTATGTCTAATAATAGTATGATGGAATAAAATGTAAAATATGCATGGTTAAATTTATAGTTTCAAAAACTTGTGGAGCGTCAACAAATCAAAATTGTACATACTTCACTCACAATGGATACCCGTCCTCATTTGACGGAACAGGTAAATACCAAAAAACTACTTGATTCAATTAACGTTAAAGAATTCATCTTATATTAATCACAAAAATTTGATGGCATTTGATGGAACAGGAAGTTGTCAACTAACGGTTTACAAGTGCGCACGAGATGTCTGCCAACTAAGGTTGGAAAAAGTACCCATAATGAAACGAGATTGAGAATGATTTATTTTTTGACATGTCAATCTTTTTTTTTTAAATTTTAGACTAGATTTCGATTCTTTTAATATTGCTCAGCCAGGAACAAATGGAATATGCAACAATGACCAATTCATAGTTTCTGGGAGTTCCACAGCTATTCCTATTGTATGTGGGGTTAATACTGGCAATCACAGTACGTTTTGGTTTTAAATATTTTTCATGATGCATTTTTATGCTATACAAAATCACCATTTATTTCTCAGTGTATGTGGACGTGGGAGTGGATAACAGCCCAATAACATTAAGTGTGGTCACGAGTGGTCCTACATATTCCAGGTCATGGAAGATTAAAATCACTCAAATAAAATGCAGAGACTTGGGGAGAAGTAAGACGGCTATTAAAAATGTCAAAGTAATGTCATAATTATATTGATAATAATTAATTTCCAGGCCCAGAAGGGTGTCTCCAATATTTCCGAGGAGTGAGTGGAGTGATTCGTTCTTACAACTTTGATTTCACTTCCGGACAACAACTTTCAAATCAAGACTACACAACATGCATCAGAGTTGAAAGAAACTTTTGTGGCATTCGCTACACAGCTTGCAATGAAAATGGTAAAACATTAAACAATAATAGTTATTCAATGAGTCAAATGTTCTCTAATTCATTGGTTACCAGCAGTTCAGTTCAATCAGCAAACTAGCCAGAGACCAAGAGCATTTTCTCTTAATGGACAACTGCAAACTACAGTTGGGGCAATGGTTGGAGCCAACAACTGTCAAATGGATTGGATAACCATCCCTTGTGCCACTAATTCAGGGCGGACAACGCAATTATCTGGCCAAGTTTGTCAAGACAGAATTTGTGGGGATGTCTTCAATAGTGAGACGTCAATGCAGCCAAGTCCCGTCTACAGTGAGTATATTTTTTTTTAATTTCATAATAAAACAACGTGTCGTATTTTTAATTTTGAAACTTTTTTTTACAGGTTACGTAAAACCATTCAGGTGAGTAATTATTTCCCAAACCACATCAACCAATAATTTTATTATAAAATTACTTAATATATTTATTTTCATTTTTTTAAATTAAAATAATGCCCCTTATTGGTTCATGAAAATTATGACTAAAACTGAGTTATTATTTCAGAATCCACTATCACACGGATGGAAATGAAACGAACGATCAAGGTATGTCCAAATATCCATGAGTCTTATTAAATATTTTTGACATTAAGATTTATTTTACTTGTATGCAGGTAACAGAGGATGGTGCTTAAACTTTATTCAGCAACCCTGTAGCACAATTTAAATTGTGTAATTGACAAGTCACAGGCTTCATTTTTTGCTTTCTTTTGTTTGTTATCTAGTTTATTATTTTGTTATACTTTCTTGTTTTCTAGTAAATAAAACGCTTTGTTCAATCAAAATTAGAGAAATATAGCTGTCCGCTATTTGGAAAAATTACTCGTCCTGAAACTTGTGATGAATCTGTTTTTGAGACTGGCTGACCACTGTTGATTTTCAATGTTCCTCCAAATCCTAAAAATTTTACATAGTGAAAAGGACTAGGATTAATTCCTTCTGATGAAATTAAAGATTGAGTCGTCTCAATTTTTGCAACAGCTTCTTGCCCATCTTCCAAAGTAGGGTTAATGCTTTTATTTGCAAACTGAAATGGTGCAAAACCGTAATTTTCAAAAAAGGTAACGATCGGTACAAAATATATCTTCCCAGATACAATTATAGGCTTCCATTTTAAGACTGTCTCACTTTTTCCACCTTTATAAAAACAATTGTTTTTCATCACAATTACTATATCTTTATTAGTACGATGAACTTACCAAAAAATTTAGATTGTGCTGAGAAAGAATTTTTTATTAAAATAAATGAGAGAAAATACGCTAAAATTCTAAAATGCATTCTGAAAAAAATGAACCAATGAGCCAAAGACTGATGAGACAAATATTACGTTCAATTGATCAAAATTTGCAAACAAACAGTCTGACAACTTGCTTAATCCGAAACAACAATAATCAAAATTAGTGCGTGAAGTACATGCGTTCTAAAAATTAGTAAAATTATAATTCGTGCATATCAATTTATAGGTAATTAGGAAGGGTGATGAAGTATGCAGTTTAAAAAATATAAAACATTAAATGTTGTGCAATTGACAATATTGATTTATTATTGGTTGTACTGAAAATATGAATCATTGCTAAATATAATTAACACAAATCATTTTAATTTAACTTCTAAATAGTGCATAATCTGCATACAAATGATAAAATTGAAATTTTTGAAAAATTTCTTCCTGAGAAAGGTCAAAACTGCCCTTCCTTCCTGTCCACTCGCTGTTACTTTTAGACAAGACAAAGGTTTTGTCGGTCTCACAAAGGGACGCACTTTCAAGAATAGTTGTGACAACCCGACTTTCGCTTTTATCAACTCCTGAAGTACTAGTCCAATCAAATGAGCCACAGCCAACCTCCGAAATTGTTTTAATTTGAAAGACTTTGAATAACATCTTGACTGTTATTTTATTTCCAAGAAAAAATGAGACTTTTTTAAGATTTGGAAATAAAGAAGGAATCATATCCTCAAAGTTCGAGTCCCACTCGCACCTCCAAAAAAACAGCTCTTCTAAAGTTTTCAAGGGAATTATTGGAGCAGTCGCCGAAAAAGAACAAGATCCAACCGACAACTTTTTTAATCTACATTCCTTAGAAAAATCATTGCTTAGATCAATATGTTTCCTTTCAGTCGATAAAATGGAAAGTTCCGTTAGTTTCTTGAATGTTCGAATGAAAGAGTTAAATTCTGGTATTTGATCAACACTTAAAATGACTAATCGCTGAAGGGAAACTGCAGGATAACTGTCAATGCTACCAGGAAATTTATGACTGGCAATCACCAAACTTTTAAGATTACTGTCACACTCCAAGCTTTCGAGAATTTTGGCACAGTCATCTTTAACTTTGTTGTTGATCACTACAAAGTTTTTGTCATGGTCTAACCTGAGTAAAGTAATACCATTAACTACAATCGAGATGTTGACTCCAAGTCCCCAAATTTCATTCATTGCCCATTTTTTTGAAACTTTCATGAAAAAGAATAAGTAATCTTCTAGAGATATTTCACTTGCAAGAGTTTTCACCTTGTTACTTAAACAGGGAATTTTAATATCTAAATGAAACTCTTTTAATTTTGGAAGTCGGACTTTCTTTTTTTGGATTTTATCATGGTCTGTAATATTAACTTCAGATAACCGAACAACTTCAATATCCCTTCTATTTGGGTTATTTGCAACGGTTTCAATAAATTTGGAAAATTCGATCTCTCCTTGATCCATTTCTATCACAGAATCCTTAGAACGTCGTCTGCTAGAAATTTCCTTTGCTTTCTTTGGAGGAGATTTCCCAAACAGAAGCTGTTTTTTATTATCGGATGGAGATTGTGGGGACGTTGATCGGCTTCTTTTGATTTTTTTATGTCTGGGGGCAGTACCGGATGATAAGCAAGAAGAGACTTGAGAACTCGTGTCTTCACTTTCTGCTTCATTCTCTATGTATTATTATTATATATATGTATTTCATCAATCATCAGTAAATTGGAGTGCTCATGCAGATTTTGAAAACGGGTCTAATATAGTACCTGCAGAAAATGATGACGTTAAAGCTGGTTGATAGGGATATGGACTGCTATCCCCAGCTTCATTTTTGATTTTCAAAAGAGACTCATCTTCTTTGAACTTGCTAATTCTAAGTAAATGTGTCCGCTTCTTGCAACTAAAGGCAGTTGGTTCTAATTGTTCTCGTGCTGCGGTATCGGGTAAACACAGATATTTGTATATTTGCACTTGTTCTTCAGATGTAAGGACGTTTAAAGGAACTTCAAATGTAAACTCTTTTGAAGTCATTAAGGGAAAGCGGATTTTGTAAATTATCTCGCCAAGTGCTCCTCTTAAGTTACTGGCCACGGGTTCCAGACCTCGCCTCAAGCAAAACTGATCGGCCCATCTATATAATACTAGCGTATAAGCCCGCCTTCGGCGAGATTTGCTTCAGGGGGTGTGGTTCTAACATTTAATTGTCAATTTTTCT
>JAQIXN010002821.1:0-10034 GCA_034698145.1 Proisotoma minuta | reverse complement strand
AAATTTTGCGGAACGTTTAAATCTACAGTACAATACGGTTTAGACCTGGGTCTGAGAGCTCGTCTTGTGGACGGTAGAAATGAATGGGAAAAATTTGATGACGTCATAGTCTACAGTCCACAATACGAAATTTTGCTACACTACACCGATCTCAAGGTCTCTATTATGATCAAATCTGTTGTAGTTTAGCAAAACCAATTCAATTTTCGACTGCCGGAGGTTAAATCATAATTTGATAAGACGTTGTAATCAAGCTCACTCCAAAAACAAAGTAACTAATCAGCCAACACTTTAGATAATATCTGGAGGCATATTATAATCAAGCCTTTTCTTGAGTTATAACTTCTGGAGATTTTGTAAACAAGCAAAGCAACAGCCACCGATGCAATAAAAGTGCGTAACAGGATCTAAAATTCGTTAATTCCAAAGTTGGGTCTGGCTGAGAATGATGCTCATCAATAGCACATACAAATATCTATATACAGCACAGGGAGGGCGAGAAGTTGAAAAGTCTCAACTTGTGTCTTTGAAATCTCACTCAATTTAATTGTGTTGTGAATTAATTCATTCCCTGCCACGAACTCTGTGAGAAAAGAACAATAAAATGGCTCAACTCTGAAACCGAATAGCGAATGTTGTTGAGTGTGTTTGCGGATCCAGTTTCGTGACAAATTGAACATTTCGAGTGTTAGTGAGTTCTGTTCTATATAATTTGCACATGCCAATTTACTGAGCAAATTTTTAGTTACAATTTTAGCCGAAAATGGATCATTTTCTCATAATCGGATTGCTAAGTGTTGTTTTTGTCCAAGTCTTATCCAACAACGAACAATCTTTGGTAGGTTTAAATGGTTTGAAATAATCTCAATCTGCCTCATTTGTAATCAAATCCTTTCTCTTCTCTTTATCTGCTGAGTTTGCTTAACTTATTAGTATAATTTGCATTCATCAAAGGCACAAATTTTGACACCTTGCTTGAGTTGAATTTATGTCTTCATTTGCATACTTGAGAGTAATTGAAAATTAAAAGATATCCAGAAAATATTCGACTATTTTTTTTTTGCAAATCGTGGCAATAATTTGCAGATATCTTTACCCCAATCCAAAAATGGGTTTATATTATCTATTTGAGACACTTTAATTTCAACGCTGCCTAAAATGGCTTTTTTGCAATAAATAACCTCCAATTTATCGTAAATAGTTTTTATTCATGAGAAAATTGTGCCGTAGCGAATAATGCATTTGATTACAAAACATAAACAAACATGATTTGCAGGGCTAATTTTCCTTTTTAGTAAGACATTTTGCACTGGGATCTGTCAAGAGTTGAAGATAAGGCCTTTTACGGCAGAATAATTCATTTCCCTCATTTATAAATACTTGCGAGGGTGTCACTTGATTGTCGCCGAGTTGGCTTAATTTGATCTCTTAATTACAAGTGCAGTTAACTAATTTACATGAGAAAGTTGACGCTAATAAACAGTGCTTTGATTTCTTTTCTAGTCCCCAGATCAATCAAAATGTTTCTGCAATGACACTCTGATTTTTAGCAAACTGCCACATTTCATGAAGGTATCCAATTTTATAAATTATATAGAGATGTGATCTTAATTGAAATAATGCGTATATTAGGCACTTTCGGAAGACGCAAATTTTGATTGGGTGTATCAAGGGCGAGAGGGGGAAAGAGGGGACCAGGGACCAATCGGACCACAAGGTATGTGTCAAATATAAAGTCTCAACTTGCCTCCATCCGTTAAAAGTATCCAGTGCCGATAATTTTACAAAAATCCACATTTTCAGGAATACCAGGTCGAAATGGTCTTGATGGGGAAAAGGGAGAGCCGTAAGCAAAGTCTCCAAATAATTTTAATCAATGATAATCTTAAAACAATTGATATTCAGGGGTCCACCCGGTGAAAGCATTGTTGAGAGGGGAGAAAAGGGAGAGAAAGGGGACCAAGTAACTTATAAACATTATTTTCATATATAAAAGTAGTATATTTTATGAGCGTCTCCCTTAAGGGGCGACCCGGAAGAACGGGACTCAAAGGCGAAGCTGGAACTCCGATTTTTCATGTTTTGAAACACGGGTCATATTTTGAAGTGAAGGTATTTCAGATTTGTTAACAACCAGGTCGAGTTTTCACTTTGTTCCATAACAAAATTTCAGGGTGAGAAAGGAGAAGCTGGAAAGAGAGGTTTTTGTTAAAGATCAATCACTTTGATTATCTAAATTACAATTGTCCTTATTTAGGTAGAAGAGGGATCCCGGGTCAGAGTGGAATCAGGGGACAAGAGTATGCAACTTATTCTCACAAATATTTTCACTATTTTAAAAATTATTTCCTAAATGATTTAGCGGATACCCGGGATTGACTGTAGTGGGAGCGAAGGGTGAAAAGGTTCGGAAGTGAATTTGCATAATACATTCACTTTCTTCCTTTAATGACTCAAACTTATTCAATGAATTCCATTGATTATTCAGGGTGAGCCTGGCTTGGTTCCGGATTTGGAATATTTTAAAGGGGCTCGAGGGCCCCCGGGACCAAGAGGAAGGCCTTCCTCTTGTTGTGGGGACTCGAAGAAGAGTCAAGGGAAAGATTTCGCAGGCCCTTTTCTCATCCCGATGCCAGGATCTCCAGGATTAAATGTTCAGGGGGAAAAGGGAGCAAAGGGGGAAGCTGGTGGGTGGAATGGTGTTAACAAAATTAATTTTACGTGTACAACTAAATGGTTTAGGTCCTCCGGGGAAAACCCCCGAGCTGTCGGCAATAATGGTCCCTGGAGCAAGCGTCTTTAAAACGGAGATGGACATGGTAAATAATCAACCAACAAACTTTTGTTTAGTTGATAGTTTTCTCAATTTCCCCATTTAATTTTAGAGATTGGTTAGAAGTCAGCCTGGAACAATTTGCTACGTTGAGGAAGAAGAACGAGTTTACATCCGAGTGAAAAATGGATGGAAAGAGATTCAGGTCCAATTTTATTCGCTTTTATAATGAGACATTTCAATAAAGTTATTTTTAAATAGCTGGGACCTTTGAGACTCGACAGAATGGAGCCGAATCGGTCACAAACATATCCAATTGGAGTTAGTCAACAATTTGAGCCTTCTCACAAACATTTCATCACCAACGAAGTGGAAGTGAAGCAACATTTTCCTGAAAAAATTAGGGTATATGAGTAAAAATATTATTGAAATCATTAAAAGGTAACAGAAAAAACTTTTTTTCAGAATGAAAGATATTTAAAGAAATACCGACATGGACAACGGTCAGTTTAAAGTCAACTGCAACGTACCTTGCGAAGAACACTGCCCACTGCAAATTATATTTTAATTGTCGCTTTGTCATTTATTTTAACAAAAGTATTTTAAAATTCACAGTATTTTGTTGTATTAATAAAATAATTTAAACAATAAATATTATTTAATCGGTGGTTTCCCTTCGAGTTCTTTGACTCTGTTCGTAATCTCATCGATCGTCTCCTGAAGCCGTCCCCTCTTTTGTTCCAGGGATTTAAACATTTTGCCGTTCATAATCACCGGAACTGGGGACAGGAGAAGAAGCAACAATGGAATTGACAATAATAGGCCAAGAAGAGGGATCAGCAACCATTTGACCAAATTGACGACACTTCCCAAAGCTCCAAGTCCAAGCGCCAGTCCAACTCCGAATCCCTTGAGAGCGGCTTCTTTGGGCCCCAACTTTTCATCATCCTCCATAATATAACTCATAAGCCCCCCATTGTTGTACATTGGTCGTGGGTGGGGCTGGAAATGGTTGTTATACCCATAAGCTATTTGTGGTTCGTAGTTTGGCTTATCTTCGTTCGAATGATCATCTTGAAACTGATAAATAAAGATAAATTTTGTGTCAAAGATGCAAAGGAACAATGCAAAGAAATACCATGAAAGGATGATTTTGACTTTCCATCATCTTCATCTTAATTTTTCCACTTTTCACACTTGGTTTGAAATCGTAGGCTCTGAAACTAGATTGTGGCTCGCTCAACTGTCTGCCCCCCTCAATGGGGGGCTGATTGGTGTAATTGCTCCCAGCTGAGGCTGCCAACAGCGAAAGAAAGGTCGCGACTGCTTTGCAAACAAACATTTTGGAGATGCGACTAAACATTTCTGAGAAGACGGTGGAACATTTATAGGCCCAAAGTAAAGTATGTTACTTTCCACGCTCATGTCCCAAAGGAAAAGTCGAATCGTGAAACAAAAGAACAAAAGATTTGAGGATTTAACTAAAGCGAAATGCGTGAAATGCGACAGATCACAATCGAACTAATTCTCACAAACCCAAAACGAATCATCCAACTTCAATATTTATTTAATCCAACTAATTGGGATAAAAAGGGGCATTTTGAATTTATTCTCAAACTGCCTCAAGTTGATTTGAGGCATTTTGAGATGCCCCATTTTTGGTTCGCGCTGATTGGCCGAGTGTCGTGTCATAGAAAAAATTGCTTCCGTCATTACTTTCACAAATTAAATAACATTAACAAATTATTCCATTCAATTGCTATTTAGTATATTCCAGCAGCATTAGCCATTAAGTCAAATCTCAAGGGCAAATTATATAGTTATCAAGGGTAAGGCTATAAAACCTAATTTTAGGCTAATTTTCAATTTGGCCTAGATTTGCTAAGATCAATTGTTTATAGAGGTCCATGGTCAGTGTCCGTTGACCAAAGTGATGACATTGAAATGAGTGGAGTTGCGAGGAGACGTCGAGGAAGTTCTAAATCAGAGGACGCGGAAACGGAAAAATTACTTCCTGCCCCCGGATCAAAGTCTTACACGTCACTTTGGAGGGACGACGAGGACAAGGAAAACAACGCCATGGGTCGCGACAGAACGGGAGAATTTCAGTCCGCCCTCAGGTCCCTTCAGGGAAGGGCACAAATGAGGACACCAAATTCACTCAATATCCAAAATCATAAAGTCAATCGGAATCTTGATCAGTACTCAGAGTTTATGAGGATAGCAAAGTAATGATTAGATAGTTTGATATGATTAAATCTAACTTTTCCTAATATTTGTAGGTCAATTGGCCAAAACATTGCAAAGACATATAGTAAACTGGAGAAATTAGCTTTACTAGCCAAAAGAAAGTCCCTATTTGATGACAAGTCAGTTGAAATACAAGAATTAACATTCATAATCAAAGAAGACATAAATGCTTTAAATCAAGACATTGCTAAAGTAAGCAAACTAACTAGATAAAAAAATATCTCACTCCCAAGCTATAAAAAATGTTATTTTTTACAGCTTCAGAAATTTGCCAGAGGAAATCAAACAGTGAATGGGAAACATCTTCAGTCACATTCCTCTGGCGTCGTCGTCGGCCTTCAGTCAAAACTTGCTTCAATGTCCAATGAATTTAAACTAGTTCTTCAAGTTAGGACAGAGGTACGAAAATTAAATAAACAATAATTATTTAATTTTAACCACAAGTTTATTTAATTACAAATTGTTTAAATATTTCAGAATTTAAAAGAACAACGTTCTAGACAAGATCAATTCACACAGGGTCCTGTAACGTCAACCTTACCCCCATCGGCCTTAACTGGCTACTATAAAGGTTCTGCCTTAATTCCTGACGATAGCTATAGTGGTGGTGCAGTTTCTATTGATATGGGCGGAGAAAGTAGCAGTCAGTTACGACAACGCCAAGCTCAGATCTATGGTCAAGATGAGACTGTAAGATTATTTACTAAAACAGTCCATTCAGAAAAAATGTCACTAACTATTTTGTTTACTTTTTTAAAAAAATGAATAGGAGACATATTTGTCAAGTAGAGCGGAAGCAATGCAATCGATCGAATCAACAATTGTTGAACTTGGAGGAATCTTCCAACAGTTAGCTAATATGGTCAAAGAACAAGAAGAAGTTGTTCAACGAATTGATAGCAACGTTGAAGATGCAGAAATGAATGTGGAAGCTGCACATACAGAATTGTTGAAGTATTTCCGCTCAGTAACGTCCAATCGTTGGTTAATGATTAAAGTTTTTGCCCTTCTAATATTCTTCTTCGTGATATTTGTAATTTTTCTAGCGTAAAGACTATTTAAAATGACGATATATAAGAATTGCGCTATACAGATATATTTTACAAAATCTATATATTTCTTATCAACCATTCCTCTTGCTCACGAAGAAAACTTTTTCGTTTTATTATTAGAGTTAGCTATTAAGTTTCCGCTTATATACAATCAAAATTGTTATTAGTTATATACAAATCGTATCTTCGCATGAATTGAATAAATATAACGATAATCATTTTATACTCGTTTATAAAGTTGACATTTCTGCATAGAAACTTTGCATATATTTTCCGTAAACTTTGCATTATTTACGGAAAATAAAAGCAAAAAAAGCTCAAATACTACAAGACATTCTACAATCAGCATGAATATTAATATCGAAAAGGCGTTATTTGATATTCCTGATGGAATAGAATTTCCCCTGGAACTATGTCATCATCTTAGGGCAAAACTCAGCGTATTTTATTTAATTCATTCAACTATTTATTATAATATCTTTCGTTTCAAGATATTTTACCGTATGTAGGATGTAATAGAACAGAACTGTCACCTGAAGGCCCACGTCACTTACTTGGACAAGGAAGTTTTAGAGCTGCGGAAATATAAACTGGAGAACCAACATAGCCAAGCGAACGTTGTCCAACTAATTCCCAATGACGAGTCCCCTTCGTACAGAGCAAGCAAAATTGTGGAGCTTAGTAAAAAGAATCGCGACATGAACGCTCAATTGGAAAGTCTAAAGACAAAACTGAAGAAAGTTAGCGGAGAAAATGAAAAGCTACGGAGTCTGATCTCAACTAACCAAGAGGATTGTGAGGACAATTCACCCTCCACCAGTCAGCTGGATATCACACCAACTGATGGCGATGAGTCCTTGTCCTCATCCGCCAATCGTTTGTCCCAACTGACGAGTAAAATGATGGAATACCGGAGACAAAGCCAGCAACTTCGACTCGAGCTTAAAACAGCACTCAGAGCATTATCCCAAGAAGTTGGTGAGCCTGTGACACCTCAAAGCGTCCTTTCTGTCGTCAGCAGCTCGTCATGGCGTGGACGACAACAAACGATTATGGCACTGCAACAAAAAGTTGTGGATCTCCAGATAAAACTGGCAAATAAACAACAAACTGGATTATACGCTGATGTTTGTGCTGGTGGAGATTGTGACGCGTCATTCACGTGTTCGGAAGCCCCTTCCCTCCCCTTTGCCAAACTTGGGAGTGGTTCGAGCAGTTTCATAAGTGTCTCTTCTAGTGCAGTCCCCTCCCACAGACTCGGATTGGTTCAGCAGGATGTGAAAAAGTAAGTTTATACGCCAACATTGTACAAACAAAATGTTGAAATACGTTTTTTTCTGTTTTTTGAGCAGACGAGAGCAAATCCGGAAAATGAACGAAGAAATTGAAACTCTTTCCCAAGACTTGAAAAGCAGACAACAGGATTTGAAAGGGAGCAAGGCCAGAATTCACACATTGGAAAACCAAGCAAAGACTTATAGAAATCAAATTGATTTAGCTGATGCCAAGCTCCAGGAAAAGGACCTGGAAATGAAAACAAATTGGGATGAGCTAAACAAGGTAAAGCAAGAACTAATCACTGTAAAAGATCGAGAGAAAAAGAACAAGGACAAGAGCAGTTTTGAGATTCAGGAAATTAATCGGGCATTGACAAGGGTAACATTTAAAAATTCCAGCATTACACTGTTCTTATAATTATTATTTTTATTTATTGGAACTATCAAAGGAAAGGGCCATCGTTGGTCGACTGCAGCAAGTAATAAATGAGAAGCAGGAAGCAGTTCAAAGAGCAGATATTGAGATAATTGCATTGAAGAACAAACTGGAACTTTGTTGTTCCAAAGTTGCAGGGGGAATGAACGTTGTGGAAAGACTAAACGAATACGAGTATCAGCTAAGGAACCAATCAAAACTCTTGGCTTCCAATGAAAAAGAGCGGATCCGAATTTCGGAACTTGTGGATCAGTCCGTGGCTGAAACCGAAAGAGAACGTTCCAAAGTACTAACTGCTCAAAAAGAAGCATCTCAAGCTTATTTTGTGCTGCAACAAGCCAACAAATGCATAGATGATTGTCTGGATGTGGCAAATATCATAGATCCTAATTTACTAAAAGAGGTGGAAAATATTCGGACGATGATTCGAGAGTTGAAAACGGGAGAGCTCCACACTTTAGATAATGGAACAAAAGGACTAAGTTCCAAAAAGCTAAAAGCCAAGTGAGCTTATTATTTATATGCAGCTGAATTATTTATATAATTTAATTTTAAATGGGCTTCTATCTCTAAATATGCATATTTAGAGTTGAGCTGTTACAAAAAGAAGTGAACATTCTGCAAACAAACTTCCAAGAAGTGACGGATGCCAGGAAAAATGCAATGGAGGCGTATGCTCGAATATACGATGATTTAAAGCGAGAGATTCTTTCGTCTTCAAAATAGTTATACTTAAAATACATTTTACATGAATACTGAGTATAATAAAACATGAATTTAGATTGAATTTAACCAATTAGATAATCGTATCAAGTTCCTTTGCGTAGTAAAGTCCGTCTCTGAGCAAATCTCTTGCAGGCAAACGCTCTTCTTCCGCTTTTTGTTTCGAAAAGTATACGAATCCAAATTCCACGTTCCAATTACGCTAAAATATTAAAAGCTTTAAACAAATTTAATTAACTATTTTGGGCATACCTCACGAGCAATTCGTTGAAGCAAATTGAAATCCTCTTGAAGATGAAGAGCATTCGATGCAAATTTGACGCTCAATTTTTCATACGCAGCCTCAACAACTTCCGCAATTGCTGTCCGCGAGTTCTCGATAACTCTTTCAACAAAATATCGAAATCCGGAAGAGACGAGACCCGCAGCCTTGAGCTCGTCCTCTTTTGCCATGTGCAACTCCAGAATCTTGTTGTAACGTCCTTCCGTCAAATACTGCTCCATCTCAACCGCCTTCTTGATGTACACATTG
Source organism: Proisotoma minuta (assembly GCA_034698145.1). Classification (NCBI taxonomy): domain Eukaryota; kingdom Metazoa; phylum Arthropoda; class Collembola; order Entomobryomorpha; family Isotomidae; genus Proisotoma; species Proisotoma minuta. The sequence goes on along the minus strand of JAQIXN010002821.1, from coordinate 991 downwards.
TTGAGCACATTGTTGTAATCTGGATGGACGAAAAGTTCCAGTTCAACGTGAAATTCTGCAATTCGGTTTTGGGAGAGGAATTTGAGAAGATTGATGCCAAGTATTTCGTACATGAAATCTGAAGGGGACTTGAAACACATTCTTTAAAGAAATGATACAAATCTTTTAATTGATTTAAATTATTTTTTAAATTGGTATTGTCTTACTGTAAATCAAAGTAGTAATGTTTGAGCTGTGCCATGTAGCGATCAAGTTCTTCCGAGTCGTCCGTTGAATTGTGGGCCATTTTTGCGACACTGATTCTTGCTCCAAGTTCCAACATTTCACGGACCAGATGAAATTCCTCCCTTTGTTGCTGACCCAAGGTCTCATTCTCATTCAACTGAATTGGCAGATACGCCGTCAATTGTGTCATCAGGGTCTGGGGTTTACCATTTAATGAAAGGAGGATGTACTAAGATGCTATGAATACCTAAGATGAATACCTTTCCCCTGCTCAAAAGCTCATCAGTAATGTCATAATTTCGAAGCAGGCCTTTGTTCCACTCCACAATTATTTTTCGCTTGATTTTAACCAGCTCCTTTGTCAGTTCTTCGTGACTGATGACACGGGCTGGAGACGATTCAGACATCTGGGGATCCATGTTCACCAAAAACAGTGTTCGCAAAATTACTTTTATGTAGAATAAAAATTGCTTTCACTTTTTTTCTTCGACTTTAGAAATTGTCAAGGAACTTTTTGAGACTTTGGTTTTGAGAACGAAATAGAAATGAAATTATGCAAGATTTACAACAAAAATTATTCGATTATGATAATTGTGCCGTTTTATTGTAGATGTCAAATATATGCGAATAATCATTATTCAATAATGTTTCATAATCAATAGCATTCCGTCGTTTACCATATCTACAACGGATTTGTGCTCGAAATATCTTTGGGGTCCATTCCCCCCGAATTTGTATCTTCTTTCAACATGATATTTGTAACAAT
>JAQIXN010002820.1:0-10039 GCA_034698145.1 Proisotoma minuta | reverse complement strand
TTAGGCGAGGGGGTATAGAAAGGGGGAAGTAGGGGGGAGGAAGGTGCACTGCCCATTATTACACAGGTTAGCTAGTTTATCATTATGCAGTATAAAAATAAATAAAAATTGCTTGCAAAAAGATTTATTAATTGGCCAAAAGAATAGAGCAAGAATAGAGTAAGCACAAAAATGTTAATTTAAATTCAAGAAAAGATTCTAAAACTAAAGTAATAGGTTGTTTGTTCCTTGTCCATGAAGTCAACATCAATAGCCTTTAACCCTTGCATAATTATGGATGATAATCGATATCTCCATCATTGTCTGGATCTTCGCAAGGGCACCACCTTTTTCCTTGTCCGCATTGAACCCCAAATCCAAAGATTTCGGCTGGCCAGTTGCAAACTTCCAACTGTATTATTATATTATGTGATAATTAGTTAATTTCATAGAAGTCAAATTTTAAGAGTTTTACATGCTGATCCCATTGAAGAATAAAGCCATATTGCAAATCTTGTTCGCAGCACATTTCTTTGGGTTTAATACCATTTACGCCGTTAGCGCACTGATAGAATCGATCTGAAATTAGGGGAAATTAAAACGAATTTAAATTACAGTAAAATTTAGATATCCTGGATACTTTGAGTCATTAGTATAAAAAACAAATAAAACTTACTGCAGCAGGTTGGATGAGGATGGTATTCGATGGTGCCGTAAGGGCCCGTGCAGTGAGGTTGGGTGCGATCGATGAGTTCTTCGTCCTCAACTTCGGACTCTTCTTCTTTGGCGGGCTCGTCAACTGCTTGTTCGTCTTTGGCGGGATCGTCAACTGCTTGCTCGTCTTTGGCGGGCTCGTCAACTGCTTGCTCGTCTTTGGCGGGCTCGTCAGCTGCTTGCTCGTCATCTTGTCCAAATTCGATATCGATAATGCCAAGATCAAGGTCGACATCTTGAGCCTGAATTTGGGGTTTTGCCAAAACGAAAACTGCAAAGAGAAAAGTCATTTTAAGTTAAGGAGCTTTAAGTATTTAATTTTTCAAATCTACCGCAAGCTGTCGCCAACAAAACGAAAAGTGTGGCCTTCATTTTGGTTTGCGGATTTGGTTTTAAGGGTTTGTTTTAGTTGTTGTATTGGAGAAGTTGATGACTGGAATGATTTGAATTTGATTTCGGATCCGTATTTATATTTGATCGCTTAACATTGGACAGATGGAATTCATGTATTATTTTGACATTTTTTTGGTTTTTGTCTAATTCAAATATTAGGAACTCGTGGAATGACATAAATATTTTTGTATATTCCATCATATGAAAATATTAAAAAAAAACTAAGCGTGGATGAGGAAAATAATTTTTTACTGCTTTTTCGGATTCTAGCTCATTGTATACTTTTAAAATAAAATGCAAGAGTTTAATGGCTACATAAATAGTTAGTTATCAAAGTTTACATTGGGCTTTGCGTCATGAAAAATAAGCAGTTTATCAATTTACTGCAAATTCGCAACAGATATGAACATCAACAACAACAAGCAACCATGGAAACTAAGTACATATTTATAAGGTTTCCAAAAATTACTTTGAAAACAATGCAATTTCATAATCAATGTGCCCATTGTTTATCAATGATAGAAACATGTTCTTCTCATATTTCTATCAACTTATACAAAATCCTTCGGTCTGATCTCATTTCAAGACCATTAAGGTCAAAGATAAAAACCTTGATTTTCTGTCTTTAAATAACTAGTAAACATTTGAGGCGTGTACATAAAGAAATTTTTTGACTCATATAATAATTCTCCAACTTCTTTATTTAGTAACAAAAACCATAAGTAAAATAACTCATTAATAATCATAGTCCATCATTGGCATGGGTCCCCGATACCATTCTTCATAAGGCCCTCTCCCAGGTTTATAACAATCCGAAGTGCATGGCCACCAATCCGCGCATTTTCGAGCCCGATCGCAACCCACGCGCATAAAACCTGTGGGTGCAGCATAACACCATTTTAGTTTTGCGGTTTTGGCCTTCCCTTTCTTTGGTGGTCTTCCACAGCTACGCCAACAATTTCCGTTGCAGCCCACTCGTTTGTCGTTGAAAGAGTTGTCGTCGTAGTCGTCATCAACCCCGGGTTTTAAGCCAGCGGGCTTGGTCAAATCGCTTCCTTTAGTAGGGGAGTCTGCTTCGGGCGCCGCTTCGGCGGGTTCCGCTGCCTCGTCCTTTTCAGGTTGCGATTCACCTGTAGCACTTGCCCACGCCAAAAGCGTCGCCAAGAAAAGAAGTTTGTAAAGTTGAAGCATTTTTTTTCTGAAAGTTGAAAGTGGTTATAATTAAGCGGCATGAGAAATAATTAAGAAGCAAATAAGTACAATCTGGACGGGATTCTATTTGAGAAATTTTACACTTTCAGGTCATGACTTGATTTGTAATATATTCCAAATTGATTTGATAAAAGTGGAATGAGCTAAATGTTGCCAACTAAAAACTACGGACAGGCAGACAAAACTTTTTTTTCATTTTTGCGTTCATAAAAAATTCTAGAAATCCTTACCCTTTGCAGGACAACAAATTGAACTGTTTCAACCAAAAGTTAAAAACTTCTGGTAAACAAATTTCAGGCTGATAAAGTTTAGCATTTTGAAAAACAATTAAACTTTCTTCTTCACGACATTCAAATTATAGTGAATGAAACAATAAAACTCAACGACCTTTTTACATAAATTCCTTTGTTTTAATATTAATTGGTACTGCATAATTTTAGTGCCCCTGAATAAATGAAAAATTCAATGACAAAAATCAATATTTAAACTAAATCAAAAGTACATACAAGGTTTGATTTGTTAGTTTGAAATGTTGCGGTTTGTACAGACATGATGGTTACCTAAACCCTGAATCGGGCTAAAAAATATATTTATTGGAAAGGAAACAATAAAGTTCCCGATGCTTTTACTCATTCGTTTGCCCACTCAAATTCATTAAAAATGGTCTCTGGTCTCAATGTTAAAATATTTATTCATAATTTAAGCATCAACTAAAACCCCAATAAATAATAAATAAAAAGGAGTCAAAGAAAAGTTTTCAAAGTTTAATTTTAAGAACTTTTAAATAAATATGTAGTCAATTTATTTTGGCTCAAATAAAATGATGTGTGTCGAATTAACATAAAAAAATTATGGCTGTAAAATTGAAAAATTATTTTCGGCTCCATACCTTAGAGTTTGAGGAAATTCTAAAGACTTAGAGAGATTTCCCGATATAAAATAAAGGCGTCACCTCTTGGTGCTTGGTAAACTCTTAAAGAGTTATTGGCTCCAAAGCTTCTTTTAAATTACTCATTATATCGAAAAACCCAAATGATTGAAGATCATTTCAAGTGTGAAAGGAAATTCAGTTAAAAACTTTTTCTCACATTGAAAACAAATAAATAAATAGAAATTCATCAAAGTTCAAGGGTTTACTCTTTTTATTTTCAAGCTAAAGCAGATAACAAGAGATTAAAATAATATTATTAAACGCTTAATAAATTTACTTGCATTTTAAAACTGGACTATATAATTTGATTGCATTATTTTGTATAATGGTTATAAAAATTGTTAATACTTTTTAGCTCACAGATAAGTTATTTAAATTGGATTTATGCCCTTTTTCTTAAAATTTTAATTTCATACTGTTAATAAGTCTCATAAACACACTATTTCTAAAATTAGTTGGTAGCTGGCAGTTGAGATTCTATATTATGGCACATTCTAAAATAGTGTCTTCAAAGAAGCAAAAAATTTCGAATAATTGCTTTTGCCTGGTAAAATTGCTCTATCTAACGACCGGTGTTGAAAAGTAGCGTTAATGTTTTGTTTTTTGAAAAGTGAAAAAAAACCATTGCATACAAAAAGGAATTTAAAAAAGAAAATGTGAATTTGTGATCAATAAATTTTCTATAAAATCCCTCAATCACCTCAATTTTACAAAATTAGTTTTTTCCACGGCTTCAAATTTGGTTTTAAAAAACAAACATTTTTAAAGTGTATTTTGCAGAATTTAAATAATCTTTTTAACCCTTTGTTCTCATTTGAATTATAGAAATTTACATAATTTGGTTCACTGTAGATGTTTAGATGGCGCAGCTTCAACAGACAAAACAACTATAAGCATTTCCCGCCAAATTCTAAACATGCGCCACTTCCGCAGCTTCTTCCTTTTCGACAGAAGTGTATTTTACACCGGTTGCAGTGCTAAGCAGAGGGGATGAAATGTTTGTGATGCAAATCCCCCGCAAAAATCCAGGAATACCGACGCGAGCTACATAAAGAGCGGCGCCAATGAAACAAATTGACAACAGAATTAGAGACAACAATGTCCAACTGAGGCGGTTGATGACCTCATTTGTTGTCCGCAGGGGTGGAGGACATTCCGTTACGACGACGGACGACAACATCAAGGCCTTGTTGGACGACGGGTAACCACTGTCGCAACGAAGGGAAGAGCGGTGTCTGAAAATTTTTGTTTAAAATAAATTATATTAGTCCTACAAAACCCAAATTTTTCACAATCCATTTGACTTGTCATTGCATCAAAAAGAAATCTAGAAGTTTTTAAAGAAACCCCACATTTTAAAAATTTTGCAATTGGCTTGAAACTTGCACTTGTTCAAAAATATTAATGGTTTCATTTCAGTTCTCCAACTGTACATGGGAATATGCATATGAAAAAGATTCTAAGAAACATTTATATATAAATAGAATTTCTTTTAAGGTTCTTAAAATTGCAATTTAAATTCCAATTGAAATTATCGATTATCACAATTTTTCCCTTGATTCAATCAGACTATTCAGACTCTACACCCTTTTTATCTGGAGATGGCAAATTATGGAGAATTTTCAAAAAATTATTATTGGCGTCAGAGTTGAACAAGACCCAACAGAGCCACAAATGCAGAAACACTATTGTTTTTGTATCTGTGTTAACAAGTAAACTTTAAAATTTCTTTAAAAAGAAATTTTAAAAATTTTAAAAACTTAAAAATGCAAGTGGCAATTTTCACGGCAAAAAGCAAGGTATTCGTTTTTGATTTTTTAAACACCGCATCAAATCCAATATTATAAATAATTTACCGTATTCTATCTGGATCCTTTCTGCTCATATTTCTCATCCAGGACAAAAATGGTTCGAGTCCACAATCACAAACAAATGGATTATTATAGAGGTCAACTTGCACAAGTTCATCCCTCTGATTGGAATGACGAAGGAGTTCAAAAATCCCGCTATTTGGTCTGACTTCCTTGACTTTGTTGAAGGAAAGGTCAACCATCCGAAGGACGGGAAGACAGTCGGGGTCATCACTGACGTCAATTCTGATATCAGTTAAAGAATTTTGACCCAAATGAAGGTCCATTAGTTGCTTGAGATCACAAAATTCTCGGGGATCTGGAATTCGAGAAATTCGGTTTTGTTCCAGGTGAAGTTTGAGAAGTTTTGTGAGATTGGATTCCTTAAATGCCTCTTTGAGACCGGTTAACAACCTGGAAAACAAAATATATTTGATTTTATGGTAAATTTGTTTTATAAATGGTAATACTCTTTGTGGTAGAGTTACATTTATAGACAGAAAGTTTAGGAGAGTTCAATTGGAAGACAAATTATCAAATTAGCTGGTAAATGAAACGACATATACGAAGAGACATAAACAATTTAGTTAAAAAAAATCACCATTCTTCATCGCCCTCCTCAAATGCATTGGTCAAATGTAGATATTTGAGCTTATAAAAATTTGAAAATAGCCGCGGATGGTCAATGAGGACATCTCTTTGAATCTTATTCCAATTTAGGATTAGCGTATCCACATTTGGCACATGGTGGAAAGTTTTTCCCTTGATTACTTCAATTCCATTTCCCGCCAAATCCAACTCTTTTAAAAATTCCAATTGTTTGTCTACGCCAAAAACGTTGAGTGGAAGTTCGGGAATTTTATTTCCACGAACAATTAAGACTTCAACATCCGCGGGAATGAAGCGAAGGAAGTCGGCGTCTGTGTAGCCAGCATTTGTGCAATTTACCACGACGCGGATTCGCATGTGATCATTTGGATCTTTTTGATGACCACAGCTGAAAATTTAAAACAGTCATAGTATTAATGAGTGAATAAAAAAATACTTTAGGTCTGGCTATATTTGAGGAAGGACTTAGTAAGTTCTAAGTACAGAAAATAAATCAAACCAAATCAAAGGAATATACAAATATGTTTGTTAATCTTAAACAAAATGGAGGTATCTTATTTTTTTAAATGAAGAGAGTTAACGTTTACAATTTAACTCTTTCGAATATTTTTTAATATTCTCATTTCGAAAATAAAGGTACATTTTTCCTTTTGAAAATAATGGCGTTTTCCGAAAAACAATCAAAAAACCGGAGCTATGTTTGTAGTTTATAAAACGTCACTTACTGACATCGTCCCTTAAGTTTAAGGGGACATTCAACATCCACCCACTCTTTTCGGGGGTGGGAGTGGCCGTGGCCGTGGGAGTGGGTGGAGTGCTCAACTTTGGGGTTATGAATTATGTAATCATCTTCCAAATCCTCGTCCAACTCATCTTTGTAATCTTCGTCATCGTAGTCGTCCTGAAATTTGAAATTAAACCTTCTTAATTTTAATTGGACAATTCCATACAAAATATAGATCAGTTCTTTGTTTACTTCTACATTTCAATATCAAGTCTTCATATCTAGGTTAAAATCTTGTGCATATTTATTCGTTCCAATTTTAATTTTAAAAGTTAAATTTGTATGCATCAAATGCATGAAGAATTATATTTTTATGTATTTACAAACATCGCAATTTTTGAAAAGCAAAATTTCAGATTGTAATTTCAATGTCGTTAAAAAAACAGGAAAATAAGAAACAATAAGATGGAGTCATATTTTAACGCCAATAAAACAAATGGAAACATTTATCCTCCTGATAAATTAGCAGGTCCAACATTCTTGGCTGCAGCCGGTCAAGATTTATGTTTATTAATAAAACAACTTGCTAAGTTAATATCTTCAAAACAATTAAAATTTTGGATTTTGGAACATTTGCAAAAAAAAAATATATAAATATATTGCCGCATTTCAAAACGTAACAACTCAATTTGAAATATTTTAGCGTATGTCGTCCATCAAATAAGAAGAGACGACCCATTATCACAAATCAAATCTAATTTATTAAACTACGCTTTTAAAAATTACCTCATCATCCATTACCGTAACTTTCTTAGGCTTTGCCGTCGTCGTACTCGAAATTATTTTCCCTGGATGTAAACTTAAACTTGTTGTGTACGTACTGCTTCCATTGACCTCAACAACCCCACCGGGGTCACGGGGGCAAAGCAATAGAAACAAAATGGGTAATAATACAGAAAACTTGGCTTGCATTTTGAGATTCTTATGTTATGCCATAATTTAGCCAAACAATTTGTGCGGAAATCCGCGTAAAATCCAACTAAATTTTAGAGGAAAAAAATACAGATTTGTACAGATTTATCGTTAGTATAGGAAGGTGCAGGTGGGACTAATTTTAAGGTTTAGAACCATCCTCATCCTTCTTTTTGTAGGAGTGTAAGGCAACAATATACAACAATGAGGTGCGGCGTCTATACGTATAAATGTATTGTTGAGGGTGGAAAAGTTGGAGTTAAAGTTGCATGCATTTGCTACATACGGGAGTGAGATCAAGAGAAATGTAAATCTTAATCTCAACTTGAGTTTGTTTGTCCACAGATTTATTTAGAGAAGCAAAGCTGCAGCTCGAATGTGGGATTGATTTGCTTTTGCATGTTTGTTTATCTGCTTTTTAGTCAAGACGGTACATTATGTCAATTTATCGGACATATTTTTGTCCATCTAAGTATTTTTTGTCATGTTTCACCTTTACTTTTGTTTACTCATGATATGCGATTTTCTGTATTCAATATTCCGATAATTTCTGAGAATTTAAATGCTGTATTCTAAATGAGTTAAAGGTGCAAAGGGTTAAGGTTTTCTCAAAAACTTGTTATAAATAATGCTTCGTCGAGCTCTTATAACTTAAAAATGGCAGTAAAAATTTAATTTGTTCAAGTTTTGCTGTTTCGCGTGGGTGAAAAACAACTTTTTGCAGACGACACTTTTTTATAGAATTTTAGTAAAATTTTATTGGAACTAGATCTCTGAATTAATTCCATATTCCAATTAAATTAAATTGACATTATAACTAATATAAATGTAATATTAGTAATTCCATGTTATAAGAAGATTTTTTTAAACCTAAATTTAAATTAGTGATTACAATTACAATAAAAAAGATACTTTCAAAAATGTTTTAAAATAAACTTGAAATAGAATAATTTAGCTATTATATGTGATAATAGAAAAAAAAAACAAAGGTAAATATAAAACACTGTTCGCGAAATAAACCTACATATTTTTGTAAAATTTGTCAAAAATTGAAACAAACAATAAAAAAATTTAATTTTGCTTGTTATCTGGCATTGAAACAACCAGGATATGTTACGAGATAAAACGTCATGATTATTTAGGAAATTTAATATGGAGTCAAAGTGATACATACATTTTAAAATTGTTGTTGATTTAAAATACAGTTTAATCCAATTTCTTGAGTACATCAGTAGATACACCACAACTTTAGCATTTCGGCAACATTATTAGGAATCATAAAAGCTTGTGACATTTATTGATTTTTTTTATATATTTAGTATTTCATATTTCAGTTTAAACCTAAATTGGAAACAAAAAAATGTTTTCGTTATCTAAATTAATTTCAAGATTATATTTTTAAATTGTAAAATGAGACATTACAAAATTAATTTATTAGTGACAAAAATGGACAAAAATTTTCCGTAGGTGGGACTTAAGAACATTATTATAAAACTTGTTTAAAAAAATGAATTATTTCAACACCTTTAAAATATTTGTTAATTATTGGGTAGTTTTGCAGAAATTATAGGTTTTGTTGAAGTTGATCAAATATCGAAATTTGGATAACTGGGCTATCAGTGAATGAGTTGAACGCTACAATTTTCAATATTTGTTTTTTTTTCAACTATTTCAAATAGCAAATCTATAGGCTTGGTCCCAAAATTCCTTTAATTTGCCTCAACATCGATCTTGCATTTATTTACTTACCAATTGGGTGTGGCTATATACACCCAATAATAATATTTCTGAATTTAACCATCATTTTATAGCTTACATATTTAGATAATATTTATATTTTATATTTATAATTCAGTTTTGAAAAAACGATTTAAAATCCGCATTTTTTCTCAGGGTTGTAAACTGACCCCAGGGGACAGTTGAAAGCTTTTGAAAACTCGTCCAAATTTGAAAGTCCAAATGCACGCAAAAAATTTGGGCTATGCGGATCTTCTTTAAGTTGAGACTCCAAACGCTCAGCTTTTGCTTCCTCGCTTTTGTACACAATGCAATAATTCTAAATATAATATACAAATTTAGAATTTTTTTTTTTTCTTATCAAATAAAAAAAAAATATTACTTGAGCTGCTACAATAAAGAAAACTTGTTCCTTTGAATAAAATTTACTATAAGTAAATCCAGGAATTTGGAAATAATTTCCATATTTCATAAAAGCAGTAAATGCAGTTTTAAATCCCAAAATGTCGGCAAAATTTTCATCCAAAGTTAAGCTTCCATTTACTTTCAATTCTTTTCCGGAAATATTGGGAATGTTTAGCTCATTAAATTGGTCAACAACACAATCCCTTGTAGATTTAAAAGAGCTTATAAAGTCGGTTCCTGAATTTTGAACGGCTGGAAACAAAAATAAAAAAAATATTATTTTATTTTTAGTAAATTACTTATATTTATTTTAAAATGCTTCTCAAAAGATTATCATTTCACTTGTCTCTAAATATCATTATTCAGAAGTTAATAATAACAAATTTTGAGTTGTTAAACTCGAATTAAAACCTTTAATAATCATAATTCAAAATTTACCTGACATTGCTATGAAATTTTGTAGCAAATGGCCCCACTCATGACCAATCATGGATCCAAGTCTTGCATAATTAA
>JAQIXN010002819.1:0-10039 GCA_034698145.1 Proisotoma minuta | reverse complement strand
CCCTATCGTGTTTCGGACAGACAGACAGACGGACAGACGGACACGATGGTTACATAAGCCCTGACTCGGGCTAAAAAGGGGAGAAAGAGAGTATGTATTAAGGGAAAGTAAGGGTAACCTAAGAAAGTGATACAGTTCTCTGTCTCAATTTCCTCTCCGAGATTGAAAATGCATAGAAAACTTGACGGTAAAAGTGAGTTCCGCTCACAAGCTCTTTGAAATGATAAATAGACTGATGCTTGCTACCAAAATGCAACTGCAATATAAAGTGCTGCAGTTGCAAAGTTGTATAAGACTTATAATTTGGCAACCTGAAGCCTGAAAAAACGTTTACTTAGAACATTATGGCATGTAAACAGAAATTTACTATGCTGTAAAGCGTATTCATATATTAGAGCCATTTCACGTTGATTTTATTAGTGTTTAAATCCTTTTATGACACTATAGGGCGTTTTTTATTCAATTTGAACATGATTGACTACTAAAAAAATACTTTCTACATAACACGAGAGCAAGTTACTCTGATCAAAATGTAGACAGGACAAGATAAAAGCGAACCAAGTAAGAATCATACTGTCCAAAACTAATGTTACCCTTGTATACAAATCTAATCAGACACCCAGGAAATCAGTCTGGCATTTCATTTGAAAGTCTGCAATTTCCAACAAATCAACCACATAACCTGTATTCACTGTTGGACATTGTGTGTTTGTGTGTAGTGTGGATTCAATACACGTGAGCTCTCGAAACCAGCAGGATGCGTCTTAGCCTTAAAAATATATAAACAAAATAGTTCTGCTTTCTTGGACTGTTTCAATCTGTCTGGGTAAAGACCCACTTTGTTTGTGACTCTTCTTTGGTCTACGTTGGATTTAAATTGTCTCAGAGGTTGCATTACGTAAGACAAGTCAGGGGATAGAAACAGTATTTCATTTGCTAGACTCTCTGTGCAATTTTCTCCACTCGTCCTTTAAACATTTCTAGTTGCTTTCTTCTTATTACAAAGCCTATTTGTGATTCCTGCGTTTTATGTCCGTGAGGGAAGCAAATGATCTTTGTTACGCGTGGAGAAAACTCAAGTCAAGAGTATTTCTCTAGCACCATTGAGACACTTGAGAGCGTAAGAAATCCACCACCAAAAGATACATAGTCTTTTCAGCTACAGACTTTTCCTATCTAATTTCGTGCCAAATAAAAGCTCAACAAAAGACTTTATTATTCTTCCACCCAATTACGTTGACTCATTATGCAGCTTAACAGCCGGAAGTTATAGTTAATGACTAATAATTATTCAATTCCACATTTCTTGCCTCATTTAACCCTGCAAAAATATTTCCGCCACCTTACAACGACCACTAACCTATATGCAATCCCCCATTGAGAATTAATTGTTTATATTACCATCATCAATAAATAAACTTAAAATTCTACATTCAAATTCTGGCATTAAAAAGCATTCATGCAACATTTGCACATTGCGATTATTAATGGGATGGGAAATGCACTTTTATGGATTTAAGAAACACATATTTATTGTTTTTTTATACCTGGAAATGAAGAAAGCCATAACCCACGCTGCCACGCAAATACAGATTGCTCTGGATTTTGTGCAGATGTAATTTGCCCTTAGTGGCTTGCAGATTGCATAATACCTTTCGAAACTGATGGACAAAACGGTCTGTAATGTTAATAATCCAATGTATTATATAAGATTTGTATATAACAATAAATTCGAATCTAGTGTTCCAACAACTTACTACAACATACAACAAACCAATACTTACCAAAACTGACGAATTTGCTACAGTTGCTTCAAGAAGTGGTATGAATTTGCCTGAAAAAAAAAGATTTTCGTAAACATTTTTTACTTTACATAAAGTAGGCGATTGTCGCAACAACTTTCTCTGTAGTAAACTGCCGAATCTGCTGAATCCCAACAATTTTTGATTGCATGGTTATAAGAGCAAAATATAATCTGTACCTCAAGGCTAAATTCAATTTACCAAGTTTTCCATTTTATTGTTGTATCTGCATTTATCGTTTTGTCATTTCTTGTCGTTTTCTCCGAGTACATTATATGACTTTGTTTCGCAAACTATTTCTTATTGAGATGAAGACCTTGAACTAGTCAAATTCTAATCCAAGGATCTAAATGCAAAACTTTGATTGCTTTATATTTTTTATAAAAGAGTTGAGCGTCAATTTCAGACAAAATGCTTTGCCTATGCGATATGAGATTTGAATGAACCCAAAATTCTTAACTTCAAAACCAAGTTTATAATACACAATACACAAAATTTTGTGAAAGTAGAAAAGCAAGCACGCACAGTTCAATTTTAGGATAGCTGGCACATCAACAAAAGAAATGCTTTGTTCTCTAAACTTGGACAAAGTTTAGAGTAAAATTCTACCTAGCTATCTATATACAATATCCCGTCTCACTCTCAACCCAACTCGAGTTCCGCAAAAACTCTTGATTCTTCGTGCAAAGATGAAATACGCAGTTCTTTGTGAAAGGCTTGCTAAGGATAATCCGATTACCAGTATGTATGCTTAATTAAACTAAAACCACGTTGGTAATTTTGGATATACCTAATGTTTCCCCATGGTGGTGGACATAATATATTGCCATTGCCTATCATTTTGCAGATATTTACTTTCGCTTTAGCAAAAGATGAAATTCTGACCCTGAGAAGAACGAGTTCTCATTATCCTTATCCGCCAAGTCGAATTGAAATAGAGAGATAAATAAACAAATGGGAAAATAATCCGATCAACTTACAAAGATAAAACCCCAAAATCCAACGATCCCGATGGTATATAACTTCAATGAGCAATGTGGGCGTGCACACAAGCAGGACCAAGAGATCTGAATAAAACAAGGAGTAAGATTTTTTAAATGCCAGTTCCATCTTTTTAAATATATGCAATTTACGAATAACTATTTATTATTACCTGCAATACTCAGGTTGCACAGAAAAATATTGGTAGAGTTTGTTCTCATTTCTCTGAACGTTCCAATGACGAGAATTACGAGGACATTTCCAATCACACCAATAGTGAAGATGAGAAAGAGAAATATGAGACATGTCACGCGAAGGTATGGACGTAATTCGCCAGTCTCATCAGAAATGAAGTTCAGGCCATACGAAGCATCCAATATGCTCATATCGGATACCGTTTCATTCCCTGACAAGGAGATAAGTGTGATGTTGTTCATGGCTTCAAGGTTAGTGTCCATTCTATAAACGGAAATACAAAATGTTGAAATGAGACACCAACAATGCAAGAGTTAACCATTTTCTCCCTTATCTTTACACTCGTTTACTTTCACCTAGAAATTGTTCAACACTTTGTACGCTAATAAGCTATTGTCTGTTATGGTAAATATTATACATATTCACAGATTATGCCCAAACATGATCAGAAGAGTTGAGGTCAATAGAAAGTCAAGCATCTTATTACTATTACTATATGTGCATGTTGTTGTTTTATTGTTTACAATAATGTATTATTGTGCACTCTTTTCTATTTATCGTTGTATAAACATTATTGTATCGATATATTTATCGTTGTATCGTTGTATATCGTATTAGATAAACGCAATCAAGTGAAAGTTGAAGAGAAAAGTTTCCAAATTAATATAGAATTAAAATAAATTGAAGCACTTTTGACTTTTAATCTGCTTATGGTCTATAAAACTCTATTCGTGGAAAGTAAATCATCTCTATATGCCTGGTAAGTTAATTTGAAAATTGTTACAGTAATCTAGGCTATTGCGCTCAAATTCAATCAAAATCAGTTTCCCAATTTATTGTCTATAGAATTACATATTAAGCCTTATTAAATTCTTTGTAACAATCACATGCAGAGTTTGAATGATTTTGTATAGGACTAAATTCTCAATTGTATCAAACACGCGTTGTACACAGGGATGCGGAAAATATTGATATGTGTTTAAGCTTTAGTACTTTTAAAGGCTTAAAAATAAAATGTAGACGAGCTAAATAACAAAGTGTATTGAGAGGATATTTAGTGGTTGCGGTCTCCTTAAATCTTTTGGTAATCCTCAAGTAAATATCAACTAATTGTGCCTACGTCAATTCATCTGCTTTTTTACATTGGAGTGAAAGCAAGGGTTGAGCATGAATCAGGAAACATTGGTGATGACGATATGCTAAGTGATATTTAAAAGCAGGATAAATAAAATATTTCTTTTGTATAAACTTCAATAAAGGAATAAATAAACTCCATAAACGCGTTCCACCTCAACAAAAGCTATCGCTCAAATAAATGTTTCAAAAATGCAATGACGCAGTTTTTATGTTGCTAGATTTTCACTTTCTTTGACCTTCAGTCAGAAAAGCCATAAAATATTTCTGATTCTATATATGTAATCTTAAACTCTTCAACCTTATTGCGATATGAGATTTTGCTGGAATAAAATTTGCGAGGGCATCTTTTATGAAAATCTATATTTAGGACTAAATACTTTTTGGCTACTTGACTTTGTAGATTGGAAGAAAGTTTAAAGATTTTATGGTATATAGAATTAAAAGGAGAAATGATAAAAAAGCTTTTCATGTTCCACATTTTTACAGATTAAAGAAGTATTACAACATTTTTCTAAAACTAAAAGGCTGACAACAGGTTTTTATATTTTTATTTAAGGCACACGGAGGGATATTTTCTTTCATCTATTTATGTAAAAAATGTGAAATTGGTTTAATAAGATCCAACATTTTTATATTCTTACCAAGTATTATATGCCTTTATATACTTAGTTATGCATATACAATTCACAGTTAATGCTATTAATCTTACTAAGAATATAATTGGAGAAAGCAAGGTTAATTTCTGCAAACTATGATTGATTACCTTTGGGAGAAATAGCCAGCAATCAGAAAATCCGATGCTCCGTCTCAACTCTAGCAGAGCAGGGAAAGTGGTTAGGTTGGGGAACTTGAGACGAAATGGGAAAGTGTAGACGCTTTTATCAGAAGAGAAGGACAGCTAAAGTATCACGGGATTGAAGTCAAAATAATAAGCTAAAATACGGGAAAAATCGTAAAACTTGAATATAAGAAATTTTTAAATTTGTGTTATAAACAAATAGATTTTATGTTAACTGTGTGTTGAAAAGTATTTAAATGATTTGTTAAAATGAGGTTTCAAATGTTGAAGTGGAGTTGTGAGTTGGAGGAGTGGTGGTAGTCTAATAATCTGTTGATCGGGACAATTTTGGGTGAAAACTCGGGGTTGAGGTAGACTCACATTTCTTGGCTCTTGCTGTTGCTCAGTTTCACTCGCTTTTACCCTTTCTCCTTTTCCCCAAAACCATCGCACAAAATTATTTGCACTCTAATCATTAAAAAGTACCAATATTATATTCTTAAAAAGTTTCATTTATTTCTTTGAAATAAGGGCATGCAAGTGATATTTCTGACTTTTATTTTTCAATAATGCTTAAAATTTAACAATCTGAAAGTTATACGTAAATAACTGTAATTACAATCTGAGGATCGTTAAACATGATAAAATTTATTTTACTGATTTTCCAACAAGTTCTTTTATTCTTTTAATTCCGTCGCGTTTTTAACTTTGAGAAAACAATTAATAAAAAGTATTTTTCTATTTGTAAAAGTTAAATGAAGTTGAAATAAATTACAAATAATTTTTGTTTTCTTACGTCTAAAGGAAATGAAATGTTGAGATTATAGTTTTATCAAAATAATTCGCAGTAAAATAACCTCATTCATTGGTAACTTAAATTGAGTAAATTACTATACCTATAATATAAACTAAAAAATACATAAATATTGGAAGAGAGCTTGCTGAAAAATAAAAAAAACTTTTAACACCACAAACTGCAAAACTTGTAACAGAAAGTTGTAGTATAATGAGACGAGGGACTTAATTAACATTTTTCATCTCGAATCTGTCGCCTTAATACTGCAAAAAGAGCGAGGCAAATAAACATGAGAAGTAGAAGGGCCATGAGAATTCCCACAGCAGAAAAACAGTCATTGGCACAAGAGGATCCTGATAAATAAAAAAGGATTAAATCACTTTCCCCAAACGTGCATCTCTTCAACTCTCTTCAAGAGTCCAACAACAAACAGAGTGCTTTTCTCCAAGAGCTACTTTTACTAGTCTCACGAGAACTTTCCATCTGCCATTTCATTGCCAAATCTAATTTCATTTTGAGTAACATGTTTAAATTACTTTTAAAAAATATGCAAGGGGGAATATGAAGAGTGAATAATGTTTCCCAACGTGAAAAGTAAAGAAGCTCAAGGAAATACTTTATGTAAATATGCTGGAATTTTAAGAATGGTTAAGTCAACTTACCATTTACGGAAGCACCTTGAACTCCCAGTTCCGGAAGATCATCAGGGCCCACAACGTGGACAACTCTTCGAAGCCTTAGGGATTCGGGTGAAATGGTCTCATTATATCTGTCTCTAAAGCGGTCTTCCGCACTTCGCTTTGTTATCCTTCCAGTTGTCTTTACGTCAATTTTAGTTTGGCTGGCACTGGGCGTTGGGGTGACTCCTTCCTCTTCGTGGTCGTGGTCGTGGGAGGGGACATGGAGCTAAGTAATTTAAATATACAACTTGGTTTCAAACATTTGGTTTTATAAACCAGCTCTCAATTCTGAATTAGTTTGAGTTGCACAAACTTTTAATCTCGGAACAGGATTTCATGATCAAAATAAGTAAAGAGTTATATTCTGTCTCATCTTCCTCAATATACGAATAAATTATGTAAAGAAAGTTTTCCTTCATCCATTAACGGCTTTCCAGTATAATCAAAAGATAGATAACTTACACGTGCCCCACAAGAACAACAGGTTAATTGGTTTACTTTTGTTCTCATGCCTGTCACAAACTCAGCGGATGGAAAGTTGTTTTTCGTTCAATGATTAGATTTGTTTTTGTCTATATACCCATCCATCTCTTCTTTAAACTATCGCATGATTATATTTGTTTGCGCAAACCAGTAACAATCAAATTATATAATAAAATATCGTACCTCCAAATATTCTGGACATTCTTCACAAGCACCTTTGCATAAGCTGACCTACAATATTGCGTTAGCTCTTTGTTGAAATATTATTATTTTTAATACCGTGCACTCGAAAAACAAATCGACTACATCAGGGAACTTGAAAGCCTAATAATTCAATCAAAATGTTAAGTACAATAAAGTTTCACGCTTGATAAAATTATTTATAATAATGGACGAACGCTAAGATAGGCATATGCTGCAATTCCTCCAGCGTTTCGCTGCTTTTGCCATCCACTCATAAGCTTATTTCGGGTAGCGCATCCTCGACTACAAATTGACATTCAAAGTTCAGTTGTCAAATTTAATTTGTGAACTAATTTACTTGTCCGACAGTATTATACGATTTTCTGGTGTTCCATCAGTTGCGAGACAATTTCGAACTAAAACATCAAATTCGGCATCTCCTTGTACTTTTACTACAGCAGTCAAAAGTTCTCCAACACGAACTAATCCTTGAACGGACGGGGCCCTTGGTCCTCTACCAGTCTGAAAAATAAATAAAACACCCAAAATACTAATTATTACTTAATTCAATTCATTAAAAACTCAGCACATTAACGTAATTTTACTGTCATTAAAAATGATATATAACATTTAGAAATGTTGTCCATGGTCATCACTTTTCCCCAGTGACATACATTCATTTAAAGTAAAATGTCAATGGGATGAATGTGAATTGAGTGGATCTTGTCGACTTGTTATGCTGGAGTTAAATTACATTCATTTCGCCACCATTCTCTTAGGCTAGTTTAATTTGGCGTTGCAACATATTTCTGCGTACTTTCATTATAGTGAACAAAGCATTATGGAAAGACAAAGCAGAGCGTTTGTAAATGAGATAAGTTTGTATGTTTGAGTTTCAAAGTAGTCTGTAATCTGTTGGACTTTTAGATGAAACGAAACTGTAACATTTGAAATCTGAGACGCAACAATTTTATTATTTTCCTCTAAATCTGTTAAAACAAGGTCAAGTGTTCTATTTGCTCATGCAATGTATAGAAATTGTAGTATTACACAAAAATTCCTTTGAAACATGTAATTAAAATTGTTTTTGATCTCTTTAGAATTTGTGCAGTGTTAAAAGTAAAAACTTCTTTGCTCGACTTTGACAAATTAGCAGACATAAAAAGCAGCTTAGGATGATTAGGAGAGGTTATATTTTATTTGCATGCCAGTTGCAAACGTCTACCAGCAGCAGTGTGCAAAAACTCGAGTCAAACATGATTACTTTTGTAAACAAAATCAATTTGCCATGTCTGTATAACGTTTCGTGTCAAAGTGATGAGACAAAGCAACTTTCTTAAGATGACAAGACAAAGGAAGAAGGATAAAACACACACAAACTCAATACCCATCAAAGAAGTAAAATTATGCTTTTGTTAAACATAAGAACATCCACCCGCATCCCTTTCTAGGATCACACTTATATAAAAATATTTTTTCTAAGAGTAAATTGCCTATAAACATAGAAATTATCTTCAGACCTCCTTTTGCCCATATAATTACTCAACAATAATTGCAGTATAAACTCCATTCAAATATAATTCAATGAAAGGGAAAATTAATGATTACAGATAGAAGAGTAAAAACCCAGTTTTATCAATAGTAACTCCAATATTTGCATTAGAGAGATCCCGTTTTATGAGTATTTCAATTCCACACTTTTGTTGTTCTTGAAAGAACAATGAAACGCATTCTTTGCATCACTAATGTAGTTTAGTTATTTCATTTTCTAGTATACTTACACGCCATTAATAGTTTTTAGATCAACTACTGATTGGGATATTTGAATTTGAAATATGGTTGAATATAGAAGATGGCACAATGATATCCTTTTATAGGAAACACAATCAATGCGTTTTTGATGTTTGATTTGATATTGTGTTTACCTGACGAATGCAGATCAAAATTGCCAAAACATCCATTGTCACAAGTTTTCACCATTTGTTTTGTTCTCATTTATTAAGAAATCTTCATAATTTGAATTGTCATGTTGCGTGATACATAATTTTAATTTCATTCGTTTGGAAGCTCTGAATGGATCATTGTTTCGTTTGGATTCACTTTTTATTCAACCTAACTGTGGTCGTGACACTTGATTGTGTTACTAATAAATAAGAGTATATACTCATTTTCAAATCGGTGTGGAAGTTATTAGTAGAAATCGATATCATTTAATTACCTGACATTTGAATAAACGAGTCTCATGTTTTTCGTCTAAATAAATAAAGGCAATATGCCACCACAATCCTGTTAATTGATGAGCAATTTTGTCCTTTTAATTCGAAATTGGATATCTGTCAATTTGATTTAGAGCAAAACTAGAAAATATGTATGTACTTAGAATTTTGCAATTGGGAAGAACCGGAGATGCATGTAGTATTTGAGGAGGTCAACGACAAACGACAAGGAAAAATGAGCATTTTTCTTAGGTGAGGAAAAAACATCCAAGCAACCAAATCACCTAAGTATGCATTTAGGGGGGGTCGAGTTAAGCTTTGGACATCGATTCTGAAGCCAGTTTTAGTCCGATTGAGCTGATTTTTTGCACAGAGTTAATTATACGGGTGTAGATGATTGCAAATGAATCGCCCGTCGATCGAGCAATAATTTCGAGTACTTTTCCTCTAAAAACTGTTTTGACATGCAGTTTTACTGGGAAAATTTTTCACATGGTTGCCAATTTTTTACGTAGCATACTAAAATAATGTTCTCCTAGTTAATTCTCAACTTTTCGTCTTTTATATCATCAAAATCGGATGAAGAATGAAAAAGTTTTGGTGATGCTACAAGTTTTTTAAAAGAAATTATATAGTAACGATACAGAAAATTTGCATTTAAAGGTTTCTGAGACTTTAAATGTATGAATTATCAATTAAAAACTTAAAATAAAAATATAAATCCGAAAAACGGAAAAACTTAGCTGAGGAATGAGTGCAATTAAAAGTCTAAAATAAATTTTAACTCA
>JAQIXN010002818.1:0-10045 GCA_034698145.1 Proisotoma minuta | reverse complement strand
ACCCCCAACCCCCACCATTTCCAAACGGTTGGGCGGAATTGGCTCATTTACGAACTCATCCTTACTATTGACCCATAAAACAACCCCACCAAATTTGGTTGGAATCGGTTAAGGTTTACGTGAGTTATCACTGTCACAGACATACAGACAGACAGACAGACTTTGACGATTCTATAAGGCCATTTTCATGGGCTTAAAAAGTACTTTGTTTAATTTTGCGATGTCTGATTGGGTGTGGGCGGAGGAGGGTTTTTGACGATTTTTTGGAATTTGTTGGGAAAGTTACCATAAAAGTCCCATGGTTGTGGCCACAATTTTCAACCAAATTAAGCCAAAATTTAAACTAGTCATCTACAGATCCATCCGGAGGGAGTAAATTTTGTGTTTTTCGAAAAAAGGTAATGGAACCTAAAAAACGGTCACTAAAGTTAGGCTAATTTACACTTATTTTGTTTTCAGTTTTGGATCGATAATTATTTGTTATCTTGGATTTTAACCTTGAGTGATAACTAAAAACGTTTGATTGAGTGACCTCGATGCCGATGTTATGACCATGGCGCTGCAGCGCCATCATAAAATTAAAAAAAAATATCAAGGGGCGGCGCAAACAGTGATTTATTGCAGTCTCATATTACCCCAGTATTTGGGGTATCATTAGAAAGGTATTATCATGCAGAAAAAGAATATGTATGGTTTGTGGGGTCCAAGGTCAACTAGCATGATTTTGTGAAAGAATAAAAGGCGAGTGAACTTCTTTTCAGACTCCAAAATCATTAAATGCAGCACAACGAGATAATTTCATAAAACTTTACCCATTGACCTATGACGCCACAAACCATACATATTGAAAACAGTATTATTACTATTGAATACCTTACTGAGATTTGGAGCGGTCAAATTCGGTCACATGGTCCGTGAAAATTGCTAAATGTAATGAAAGTTTCGCTAGATTCCGTCGAATCTCGACGGGCTAAAAAACTAGTATATAATAACAGTGGAGGCAAACATAAAAGACAATGCTATTGAAAGGGGTGGAGGTAGAGCTGAATGAAGCTTTAATAAAATATATGAACAGATAATTATTAGACTGCCAGCAAACTTGAGCAAACAAAGGAACGATTCTCCGTGAAATAGCAGAATCAAGCAAATTTATAAGAGATTTTGCTGGGAACTAGCTGACATTTTACCCCATAATCGATGATATATCTACCCGATTTTAGGCGAAAGTTACGACCGCGGACTAGGAGGTTATTACCCATATTTAATAACGTGTTAATTCAAAGCTTACAATGTTTTATCAAATACTGATTTACTGTTTTATATGTAAACCTATATCCGCCATCAAATAATTTACAGTTGCTTCAAAAATCCATCGGAGAGCCACAATTTTGCTGTTTTTGTTGGCAACTGCAAACCTGCATCCAAATAAGCCCAAGGGAATCTTAATTGCCTTTAACCCTCTCATTCTTTTCAGCAGAATTTTATTATCAAATGTCTTTTCGCTTGACTTTAAGACCCCGTTTAGTTTTCTTAAATAATCCTCCACAAATATGGCTATATTGGAACCCATTTCCCACAAAAGTATTGTAGCAAAATTAGCAGTGACAAACATAAAACAAATGGTAACAAATATTGGTAGAGGAAGAGCAGAATGAAGTCTTATTAAGACAAAAGTCGAGCCAATTAATAAGCTGCTTTCAATTAAAATAGAAAACGATAGCACCGTTTGTACCAACTCCGGGGCGATTTGGAAGAGCAGGACGATGTTGTCATATTCTCGAAATAGAGGAACTAAATCTGCATGCATTTGCCCCAGTATTAGCTTTTGCAGCCTACCCATATAGTCTATGGTTGACATCATGTTAGCTATTAGATAATCTAGCAAACATCCATAGAATATGGTCAATCTACACATTTCATAGCCACCAATTGTGACCATGGCAACTCGGAGTAGACCATTTCCCAGCCAGAATAGGGATTCAAATCCAAGGACCAGTGAAATGGCAAACATTTTCAGACCCGGCAGAGTAAGCCATAAATAGTCCAATATGGGGGCAATTGGATCCAATCTGTAGAGTACTACGATGAAGGAAATTATTGGAAGATTGGGGTAGGTAAGAAGAGTCCAAAACAGTAATAATGTGGAAATTATCACTCTTTTCTTGTCTTTTTTCCTGATAGAAGCAGGATCTTTTGGAGATTCACGGAGTCTAAGCAGAAAACCTGATTAAAATAGATAGCTTACATTATTTTAATATTCTTCTTTTATTTCTTGGTTTGTGATAGTTTGTTAATATACTTTTCCTCACATTTTTTAACACGTAGCATGTTTTTGCCCAACTCCTCAAGACCGTAGATGACTTGATCAGTTTCTTTAATGAAAATCAAATAATAGGCTGCCATTGTGATAGTGGAATAGAGCAACAACCAGCTCCAAATAAGCATTCCGACTGTATCCGTTGGTTGGCAGGAAAGTCGTTTACAACGATTATTCAACAACGCCAGCGTTACCATGGTAACCAAAGTTGCGCCGAATCCTTCCATGAGCGGCAAGAAATCCAAAATAGTTCCAAATCGTGAGAACATTCTTTTGACTTTTCGTAGGTTGAGTCTATTTCCGTCGATTGCGGTTTCCAATGGGAGACTATAAAGGGCTGGGAAATGATAGAGGTAAAGAGTTTGAAAAATAAGAAATGCTTTCAGTTCCGGGTTGACTTGATTTTTCTTCATTTTTAAAATTTATGAAAATAAAACCGATTTAAAAATTCACAGTTGGGATTATTTAAGATCGCAGCTAAAAGTTTTAACAACTCGGTTCAAACTTGCTTTTTAACCAGTAAAATTTTTAGTATGGGAGTTTGAATTTGAGATTAGCTTATTATTTTAAATGTAACCAGAGCAAAATAAAACCTTGAACGGTCAAGTCCCATAACTTTAGCAGAATTGGAAAGAGGAGTGCTTCAAAAGCAAATTAGGGGTTATGCCTTTTTCTTGTTTAATAAAATTGCAAAGGCTAAATATTAGCTCGACATTTCTAAGCTGTCTTCTCTGCTCGTCAGTCCGTCATGAGCATTATTTGTACGCTGTGTATAAATTTACCAATCTTGTCAGAGAGTATAAATGTTATACGAAATTGAAATTTGATTGGTTTAGTTAAGAGTAGCAATTGTTTAAAACCTTTATTTTGTTTACTGATAGTGAGTAAAACAGTTTAATGTTACGAATGTATTCAATCAAATTAATAATCCGTATTTCAATTTCAGCCAACAGAACTCGTTACAATTAATCATAAGTTGGATTAATTTTTAGAAAATTAATCAAACATAAGATTGGTAGATTAATCAAAATAATTTTTCTGATCGAAAAAATACTTTAAATCCAATTTTAATCGGGGTTTATAAATCCACACCCTCAAACCCCCATAACCCTCCAACAAGGTGTGGATCCACACCCTAAAATCCACCACCTAAAATCCACACCCAAAAAGGTGTGGAACCACACCCTAAAATCCACACCCAAAAAGGTGTGGAACCACACCCTAAAATCCACACCCAATAAGGTGTCGATCCACGCCCTAAAATCCACACCCAAAAAGGTGTCGATCCACACCCTAAAATCCACACCCAAAAATGTGTGGATCCTCATCCCACAATCCAGACACTAATACCAGCTATCTTTTCAATAGGTTAGGTCAGGTTTTAAGGTTTTTAAAAATCCAGCCATGTTTGAATCTCTTCAATAGGTATCGTTTAAATGGTGTGGTTGTGTTTTGACCGATTGTGGGATGAGGATCCACACCTTTTTGGGTGTGGATTTTTGGGTGTGGATTTTAGGGTGTGGATTCACACCTTTTTGGGTGTGGATCCACACCCTTTTTTGTGGGGTTATGGGGGTGTGGATTATAGGATATGGATTTGTGTGGGTGTGGAAGGGTGTGGTAGTGGATTTATCGGAACCGTGGCTCGGGCAAAGCCAAGTTATATTGGAAGTCATAAATTCCCTATCCTTTCTCACAAATTAAAAATCCATATTCCAATGACAAACGATTATCGTTAACATGGATATTCAGCTTGAGGAAAATTTAAAATTCAAAATATGAGCTACTGAAACCAAATTATAAATACTTGACCTTTAGTTTTGTTGGAATTGAGATTATAAAAGAAAAACCTTTGATATAGACGTTTCATTATGTACAATTTCGGAAAGCCAAAATCAATACAATCATCACGGAGTAATTTGAAAAATATTAATACTTACAATACTTACTTGTTCTATTAATTAAAATCAAAGCTTAAGCCTTTCATTTGTTCAATTTTTTATTGTTTAAGCAAATATATAAGATTTTAAGTACTATTTAGTAAACATAAATTTACAATTTACGAGAAGTTAAAGAGGGAGACTTAAGAACAGGAAGAAAGGATAATAGTTATTTTCTATATTCCTTATCTAGTCAATTAACCTATTCATCACTAAATAACCAAATTTTTCATACCTATTCAAACTTCCGTTATCAAACAATTTATACAAGTCTCAAAAATCCATTTAAATGACACAATCTTGCTAGTTTTGTTAGCAACTCCAAACTTGTTTCCAAATATCCCAAAAGGAATAGCAACCTCTCTCAAAGCCTTTAATCGTTTTAGCAGAATTTTGTTTAGAAACGTCTTCTCTCCTGACTCCAAAACCGTCACTAACCTGTTCAAATAATCCTCTACAAAAGTAAAAATATTAGATGCCATTTCCGCCACGAAAACATAACCAATCAAAGAGGTTGCTAAGATAAATGAGAGGGCAATTGAAAGGGGCTGAGGAAGAACTAAATGAAGCCTGATTAGAATGAAAGATGATAAAATTATTAAGCTACCAATAAACAATGAAACACACATTGCCACCGTTTGCATAAATTCGGGGGAAATTTGAAATAGCACTAGGATTTGGTTGTATGCCCGAATAGTGGGAAACACATCTGGTTGCTTGTGGCTCAAGATTAGCCTCAGCCCTCTTTCCAAACAGCACAAAATTGAAATCAGGTTGGATATCCCATAATATATGAAGCATGCGTAGAAAAACATTAATCTACAAGCTTCGTAACAGGTTAGCATTACTAAGCCCAAACGAAGGATCCCATTTCCAATCCAGAATAAAGATTCAAATCCAAGAACTAGGGAAATAGCAAATATTTTAAGACTGGGAAAAGTAAGCCAAATATAGTCCAAAAGAGGGGAAAATGGATCCAATCTGTAAAGAACTATGATGAACGAAAATATGGGAATAGTGAAGTAGGTAAATGGGATCCAAAATAAGAATAGATTTGAGATTGTAGTTCTTTTTATATCCATAGTAATGTCCGGCACATCTTCCAGCCGCAAAAAAGACCCTATTTAGTATTTTGTTAGGAATTTTAATTTGTGGTAAATATTTTTACACACCTTTCTTTGCACGTGACGAGATTTCTCCACATTGATTCAATAGAAAAATGATCTGCTCAGTATCCTTAAAAAAGGAAAAGTAGAAGCCATACATCATTAGGGCTGCAAAAAACAGAAGCCAACTCCAATTGAGGATCTGTACTATTAAAATTGGGCCACAGGAAACTTGTTTGCAATTATTGTTTATCAAAACCAGGGTGGCGATTGTCAGTGCAGATGCCACGAATCCCCCAATAATTGGGAGTAAATCCAAAAAAAGTCCGAGTCTTGGAAAAGACCTTTTGACCCTTCGAACGTTAAGGCTGTTACCAACAATAGCAGTTTCCAGTGGGAGACTGTAAAGGGCTGGGAAATGATAGAGGTAAAGATTTTCGAAGATTAGAAATGGTTTAAGCTCATGATTAACAGGTTTTTTCTTCATTTTAAAAATTGTAAAAGTAAGATCCAATGCGCTAGTTTGGTGATGCAAATAAAACCGTCCCTTGGTCTTCTATTTGCCTAAAATCGCTCAATAATCAATATGATTATTAATCTGGAAATTTCGTCTTTAGGGTATTTATTTTACGTTTATTATAGCAAAACACGACTTTGACTGGCCAAACGCAAGTCCCGTAACCTTTACAAAAATGGGAAAAGAAAGTAAATTGGATTAAAAGAAACTTGGTTTAAATATTAGCGTTTACGTTTAATAGAATTGTGTAGACTTCTCATTAGCTCGTCATTCTTACTTGTCTTGGCTGCTCGTTCGTTCGTAAGGAGCATTTTTTTTATTAGTGCATAAAATTTACAATATTACTTTTTTAAACCCGGATTTTGCCAAATGTTTCATGAGTCGAGAAGTCGGATATTACGATTGTATTCTGTCCAATTAATAATCTAAATATATTTCAATTTCAGCCAACGCAATCTTCTATAATCAAGTTGGATTAATTTTTGGAAAATTAATCAAACAAAAAATTGGTAGATTAATCAAAATAAATTTCCCTTTATTTTAATTTGAAAATTACCTTAAACTTAATTTTAGTAGATAAATGTTAAGCATTTGAATTTTTTTAAAAATCATTTTCATACATTTTCAAACTTTGCTTTTTTGGTAAGTATAACAATTAAATTTGAGGTCTGAAGATTTAGCCCTTTAGACCGAATAAAGGTTATGATAAAAACCAGCCAAGGCTGAGACATTTTAATTTGTAATTTTAGGTTTCAACTGTTTCAAGCTCCAAGCGTTCTTTCTGAAAATTACAATCGAAAATTTTTACATTTTTTTCTGCATTCAAACCATTTATTTCACAAAGTTGGATAGACTGACAGACATGGTCAGAAAATAGTTTTCAATGTATGGCGAGCTAATAAGGAAGGATTGTTGTGAATAAAGTTTCTAATAGACTAATTTTAGATATTTTTTGTATTTGAATAAATTAAAGAGAGTTTATCAGCTCGATATTTTTATCTGCCAAATTTTCTAAAAGTTTCTATTTTTACGTTTGAAACAGAATTAATTATCAGGTTATAAACTAATTACTAACAGTTGTGCCTTTAATATTTTAATTTCTTAAAAATGGCATTAAACCAGCTCCCTTCTTCAACCCGAAAGGCAAAATATAATTAAACTTCATCTGAGGTTCAAAAGTTTGAATAAACCTCGTGGGTCGGGCAATGCCAAGTTACTTTCAAAGTTATAAAAACGCAAACTGTCTGGTAAATTAAAAATCCATAATCCAATGACAAACGGTTAGCGTCAACATGGATCCTCGGTTTTAGGAATATTTAACAATATAAATATGAGCTACTAAAACCAAATTATAGATACCTGACCTTTAATTCTTGGAATTAAGAATATTAAGGAAAAAAACCTTGATAAATAAGTTTCAATAATTTTTGCTGCGTAAATAGCAAGCAAGTCTAGAATCCCCAAATTAAGTACAATCTTTAATTATGAACAGACAGACAGGATTGCAAATGTTGATTACATTAATCCCATCGACATCGCAATTTGGTCCTCACTCGGAACAATCCATCAAGCATTTGCTTCCGATTCTGCCGTCCGAGGCCTACAATATTCTATTGTTGCGTGCCCCGAGGGTCTGAATGACATACGTTCTCAGATACCGCGCCAAAAAAGACGATAAAATTTTTGAAAATAAAATTGTGTTTTTATCTATGGAACAAATTTTTAACTAACTTGTTTTGGAGAAATAAAATATTTGTCTACGAAAAGATATGAACTGACTATATAGGTATAACTCTTATAAAAGATTTAATATACTTTGCTTTTATTAAGCCTTAATTAATTGAATCGTCGTCTTTTAATCTGAGAATTTAATCTGGTAAACAACTTTGTTTATTTCAACCCACTCATTAAACCATTTGATATTTCTTATACAATCTAATTAATAGCATTGCTTCTTAAACTAAAATATCCGTCTTTACAATCAAAAATCAGATCTGGTAAACAATTTTGATTACTTAAACCCACTCACTAAATGACTGAGTAATTATAATTATGATTGTATCCTAAATTAAAATTTACCAAATATATTTTGCTTGTCCTAACAGAAAGTTAGAACTTACTTTTGAGCGTAGCATAATATTTTTGCCTCACCCAAGAAAAATGGGTTCTGCTAAAAATTCCAAAATCCTAACATACGTTAAATCAACAAAAACAAGTCTATTTCAAAGCAACTTTTGTCGACAAAAATACAATATATATTTTATCCCACTATTAAAACTGCAACTAAAACTTGGTGGTTATCTTGCATTTCTTCCATATCAATGGGACGAAAAAGAAGATAGATTAATGATTTCAAACCCAAAATCCATAAAATCTAAGATGCGAACGAGAATTGCTCTGAGGTCAATCTACAATGTCTCTCAACTTGTCAACATATTCTTTGGAAAGTACAAATTGGCCGAACGACTCGTTGGAGGACTTTTTGCCCTATTTATGATGGCCGGCAATGCAATTTGTTGGAATTGGTCTGCTTCCAATGATTCTCTCCGATTTCTTAATTTGCTTCTGGACTATAAAAAGCAGCATAGAAAAGGCATGTTTAAAATTATTCATAATAAAATATAGAAATTAAATATACACGTTTTAAAGATGATTTAGGGCTTTGTAAAATTTTGCATTTTTTAGTTTGGTTCTTTAGTAAAAAAAAGATATAAATCATTAAAACGGAAAAACTTAGCTTAGCTTAGAAAGCTTACAAGGGCTGTTTCTCTTATTGCTAGCTTAAAATAAAATATTTCTCTTAAAAAATTTCAGATCACCACAAAAAAATTCTGGTGGACAAACTGCTTATTATTGTATTGATCGGATTTCTCGTCTCGGGCTACGTGGCTGCCTTCGTATTTGCGGCATTGCTCTATTTCCATCCCACACTAGTTCCATTCACTAGTTCTTGGCTTTCTCTGCAATTGGAATCCCAGCCCATACTGCACTCCATCATCAGACCATTAATCCTTGCTTTTGAATGGAAAATGTACGTGGACATTTGCTTTTTGTCCGGATTAAAAATCGGCTACTTTCTCCTTGTCGGAGTTGCCTCCATTTGGAATATAATAAAACGTTTCCAAGACTACAAAGAGAAAAGTTGGATTAGAGGATATAGAAGATTACAGATCCTGGAGATTCTTAATAACGCGTCTGTTTCATCTGCTATATTTCCTGGGGTCATTGGCCCTTTAGCAGTAATCCAGATGTATTCAGCTTTCTTGTTCATTGTGGCCAGAGAAAGTATCCCTTGGCCTGAAATTGTAATGTTTCCTATTGGAATTGTTAACGCATTTGCTGCAATTGCTGTGGCAACAACAGCAGCATCCCGAGTCTTTCTAAATTCAGGATGGCTTCTAAAAAGTCGGAAGACGGAGTTTGGGAAATTTCCAAAACGAAAGATAAGAAATCTAAAAACACGGGAACTTAAATCCTGCCGACCTCTGAAAATAAAATTCTGGATGAATTTTGTAGAACCCACAACGCCACTAATAATACAAAACTACATTCTTTCAGAAATTGCATCTTTGGTTGTTTTATATCGATCGATTAGAGGCTAGGTCAGATGAGTGTATGTACATAAATAGATAGTGGCTCATGTAGAATATTTTCTTTAAATTGTTTATAAATTTGTGAATGCTTTTGATTAAATTGTAATATAGAAGTTAGTCTTATTCTATAAGTTAGATATAACTAAATAAATACGTGACTCTCATAATGTACATAGAAATACATAAATAATTACTCATCGTTAATTAAATAAGCTTATTGAATAGAGACAGCACGTAATAACTATTTGGTTGAGTTAAGATGTGGGACATTAGTCCTCATTTCTCTCGTTAATAAACCATCACTAAAATTTACCTTCTTTCCAACCAATCCTATTTAACTTCTTTCAAAGTTAACGGCGAATGTGGTTCATAAAAATAAATTTAATGTTTGAGTTGTTAATTCTATTTTTTTCTTTATTTTTTATATAGATTTAATGCGGAAAATCAAAAGGCCGCCACGGGGATGAGCGAAACCGAGCTTGGGGTATTAAATTAAATAAAGCGCAGCTCCTTGAAACCCGATCACTTTGGTTTTGTACCATAAAAAATAGTTCCGACATGAAAATTTCCAA
>JAQIXN010002817.1:0-10046 GCA_034698145.1 Proisotoma minuta | reverse complement strand
AATAATATGTTACTCATTGACGGGTATGACTTTGTAAGACTTGACCGTACTAGTAGAGGAGGTGGAGGGACAGGAATTTACATAAACAAAAAACATAAACATCATACAATTTCATTTGAATGCAAATTCCCTAAGCACGTAGAAGTGCATTGCTTATGACCATGTAAACTCAGCTAAACTTATCCAAATTCTAGAGTCAAAATTCAATATTAAAGGCTGCCTGCTAAAAATTCTTTGCAGCTATTTTACAAACAGATCATTTTCTATTAAATTAGGAGATTATATCTCAGAACCATTTCCGCTTAAAGTTGGGCTAGTACAGGGAGGAATTTTGAGCTGCGCATTGTTCATTTGTTATTACAATGACATCTTTAAAGCTTTAAAAGGTACGGAGTACAGCATTTTTGCGGACGACGCAGTTTTCTATTTTGAACATTTAAACGAAATTGAAATTGTAAAAAAACTTGAAGATACACTGAAAAATGTTGTTAAATGGTGTTCAGATTATGACTTAAAAATCAATTTCAGTAAGACAAAATTTATGATTTTTCACAAACCCCAAAATAAAATTGACAACACAATAAAAATGAATTTTGAAGAAACCGAAATAGAGAAAGTATCAATTTTCAAATACCTAGGGGTCTTTTTAGATGAGACAATGAGTTTTAAATATCATTTAGACTCAGTAAAAAACAAAATCTCCAGAGCAATCGGAGGATTAAATTTAATTCGGAAATACCTAAATGATCAAGTTTTTACAATGTTATTAAACTCATTTGTCCTATCAATTATCGACTATGGGTTGACAATCTGGGGGCCAAGATGCCTACCAGACCTAGGTAAAATTCAGTCTAAAATCGACATTTTAATAAAAACTTATTTTTACCCATCCCTATCAAAACTGTTTCAGAAAAAGACTTGGGTAACCAAAAATGCAAAAAAATAAGAATGCAAAGCTTCGAAAATTAAACAAAGATATCGACTGTTCTAATTTATATGAAAAATGTAATATTTTAACTGTGACGGAGAGACTAAGGTATTATTTAATCAAAGATGTTTTTAATGTTTTGAAATTCTCGACTCCTATTACCAAATTAAAACAAATGTACAAGTATCAGGACCCCACGGGCAACGCCAGTGGTCGTCTAATACTTCCAAATACCATGTCAAAAATAGCTATGCATTCAGTACATTATCAAAGTGTAAAACTCTGGAATGACTTACCAAGAAAAATCAGAGATATCGAGATAAGTAAATTAAGCAAACCAATATTTCTATCCGAATTGAATATATTGTGTATATCTTCGAGATTTGACGATTATGTGTATGAATAACTATTGAAAAAATTTATTATTATACTATTATGTAGTTTTCTAGTAATCTAAAGAAAAATTTATGTAGTGCTATTTGTTGATGTCCCCGGGGGGAGAACAGCTTCGGTTGATCCGGTTTGACATAAATAAAGAATAATACAAATACAAATACCGGTGAAGTGATTTTTTTAAGGTCATAATCGGGTGGAAATTCTTGACCGTAATGTTCCAAATTCTTTCGGATTGTTCCATAGTCATATTGACGAAAGTGACCTGTAGGAACACCTTGGGAAAGATGGACCACGCTTCTGGCACTTCCACCAGCGGGTGTGTGGCCAACGATTACAGGAACCATGTTCTATTTGAAAAGGAGATTAAAATGCGTGTAGTAAACTATAAAGCATAATTAATGGATTCATACAGGGTCAAGTTGTGCTGTGTCGAAACCACAGATGAGAAAGAGAACGTTAGAGCAGAGAGCTTGCAAAGTTGAGTTTTGGTGACAAACGGTTTTGCCAAGAAAATCCATGAAAGCGTTTGAAGGGAGGAATTCGTACAATCCAAACATTCCCAGCAGCCACTAATACAATTTTTTAAATTAAGCCTTTCTCTGTTTAAGTTAAAGATCATTAATTTACTTCAACACTGTTTGAAAAGGGTGCCATCAAAGCGATTGGACTTTTCATATGTTCTGTATATGAAACAGGGGCCATTAAACTTGCCAAATTGATTTTCTCCATATATTCCGGCCTTTCAGAACCTGCATTTATATATTGATCGATGTAAACAAAACTAATAAAACTTTGCAAATTACCCATCACAAAAAACTGTGAAGTGCCCATGGAGTGCCCAGTGTAGTATAACCCTTCAGCCCCAGTGATATTTAAGACATAGTCTATAGACTCCGGTAGATCGATGGTACCCATTTCGTGAAAAGAGAATGACCAGTATTCCTCCTTGTCTCTTGCGGGGTCAAGGGTCACATGTCCTTTTGAATAAGTGTTTCCTCTAGCATTACCCATCCAAACGTCGTAGCATCCATCAGCCATATTATACGCCAGAGCCTTTTCTGGGCCATTGAGAACCCAATTTGAAGAGTCCGAGATGAGACCGTGTTGAAGCCACGCTACTCGTTTATTAATTGCTGGACCACAACGGATTCCATAAGGAATTCGGTGGGCTTCCAAAATATACCCGTCACTCGTTGTTATGTGATGAACTTCCACGGGATATCCGTACTTTTCAATTAATTGAGGCTAAAATAAAAAAAATATATATATATAAAAAAATAAATTCAGCTCAAATCTCCAATAATTTTCATGCTCAAGAAAAATTGTCAATGTTCAGTCCCAGAAAAAATGACAAAGCTATTGTTTGATAAAGTCAATTATGCAGTGTAATAAAAATTGTATTACAATTGCGGGTGTAATCTATTGTACATATAATACAAAAGATTACACCCACAACCACGCCCAAATAACTGTATATACCCACCACAGTCAACTGTCCATCCTCGTTGTCCACAAGGGGAGAAAGATCGAGGACAGAATTTGATAAAATCGTCTCAAGTTCCCTGTCCCTTGTCAAGACGCTGCCTTCAGAGGACCTTGTGACCGAGAGGGCAAAAAGGAGGAAAGAAAACGCCTTCAACTTGTTCATGATTATGACAAGAACGATCCTGATCAACTACAATTTTACGGTTATTCTCGTGCAATTTATATAAGAGCAAGAGGACAATATTTTGTAAACGATCTTTGGAACTTTGGTCAAATGTCTGCATTCATATTTCATTTTTGGATAAGAACTTATCTTGATTGGGTTTTTAAATTTGTGATTGGCTGTTCTATTAGATCCTTTATGTTAACAATTTGGTTGTCTGTCTGTCCAGTTAAAAACATGACTCTGCGAATAAAATGGAGCTTTACTTATTAACTGATATGCAGATATGACTATTAATGATTTTAAAATGGTGAATTGCAATCGTTACTTAACTACGTTTAATGCTATTTTTAATGATGACGGGTCGATAAAGCTGAAATAGAAAGTGCCATGCTGAAATTTGATGATTTAGATTATCAAATGCCAAAATTCTGACGTGTCCTTTACGATGTTTACTATATAGTTCTAATTTCTTCTATTTTTCTGAGGCAAATTGAGACTATTTAATTTCTGTTATGATTTATTTTTGCTACATTTTAAAGAAATAAAGAACTGAAATGACGACGATAGTAAACGTGGCTTCAATTTCAATTTTGTTTCCTTTTCCAGGAAGTTGGGTGGGTGGAGGCTTAGGATTTGTAAATTCTTCCATAAAATCCATCACCGGTTTGTTGATTAGCTCGTGCTGATCGAGGGCAAAGATGAAATCCAGATGGTTAAAGAATTCATCATCAACACGATGAACTCGAACAATTGTTGAATTTGAGAAAAAAAGCAAGGATTTCAAAACATCCTAAAACAAGCAAAAAATATTCATATATTTATGTTGCATTGTAAAAATATTTTAAAGCTTCACTGTTTTGTCTGCTAAAAAGTCGTTGTCTCCGTAAAAAATTCCCGTTTTTGAGGTGACCTTTGATAAGTCGTAATCGGGTGGGATTTCGCTGCCATATTTTTCCAGATTTATTTCCACTCCATAATCAAACTGTTGGAATTCCCCAGTGGAAATTGATTGTCCGTAATGAAGCATTACTTTAGATGAAGATCCAGCAGGGGCATGACACAGCAAAATGAATGCCAAATTCATATTGGAAATTGCAGTAGAGCTGTACCCAAAATTGCAGGTAAACTTTCCAAATCAATTTGTGCTTTGTTGAATCCCCCAAGAAGAAAATATATGAGGGCGCAAAGTTCTTGGGACTGCGCTCCTTTTCTGCACATGGAACTTGTCAGTTTATTAGTCCATTCTATGGGCAACACGACTTGGTAATTCGGAAACCTATCTTTGTCCAAAAAGTAATCAAGGAAAGGAATTATTATGCGAACAAGAAGGGAACGCAAATTGGGCTGGAATGTCACTGGAGCAAGAGCACTGAACAATTTGACCTTTTCATTGTACTCTGGCCGCTCCGACATGGCGACAAAGAATGTTGTTGTCCCCATGCTATGACCTACATAATAGAGTTGATTGGCTCCGGTGACCTGGAGCGCGTAGTCAATATTTGCAGTGACATCATATAGCCCGACTTCGTGGAATGAAAAATCCCAAAAATTGGGATCACTTGAATTCATTTCTTTGTGATTTTTTGAATATGTATTGCCCCTAAAATTTCCGAGAAATACATCATAGCAAGCGTCAGCCAATTCGAAAGCTTGAAAAGTGTAACAAGGAACACATTTAAACGTAAAGTGCATGTAAGATAAGAACATAATTTTTACCAAGTCCTCTTTGGTTTGGTCCTGTGATGACCCAATTGGAGGAATCTCCCATGAGACCGTGTTGAAGCCAAACCACTCTTTTGTTTTCCCCAGCACCACATTTGATTCCATGAGGAATTCGGTGGGCTTCTAAAATATATCCGTCCACCGTCTCAATGTGATGGATCTGGACAGGGTAGCCATGTCGTTCAATTACCTCAGGCTTCAAAAGTAAATTAATTTTATTTTCCCTTATCGGTAGTCATTAATTACCACAGTCAAATTTGCATCCCCGTCTTCTGCTTGAAATAAATTAGGATGCTTTTCCAGCTCCTCTTTATACTTTAGGACGGCCTGAATTGTCTTTGACAAAAGTGCTTGCTGGTCAAATTCTCCAATGGGAAATGTAAATTTTTGTTCATCACAGGAAACTGTGACCACGAAGGCGCAAACTATAATCAATGTACGACTCAGCATCTTGTCAAAAACAATGACAAGCTAAAAATAATTGGAATGTGGATGACACTTTAGCAAAGTTTGTAATATCACACCTTTTAATTCTACAACAGAGTTGTATATTAAATGGTATGTATATGTTTTCAATGTTGTGGGCCGGGCAATGATACTTTTAATTGGGACATTTATATGTCCTCAACTTATCTAAGTATTTGTTATTAACCATTGTCATTCTTGCTTATCACTGGGCTCATGATTGTAGTAAATGATAATGAGGTCGTGTCAAACTATTTATAATGTTGAGAACGTTGAGATTATGCAACTTATTTCATAAATTTCATAAATTGCGTGTTTTTAGTCCTTAGAAATTGGCTAATGTTCTAAACATTTTTTAAATAAAATTTATTTAACTTGTTTGAAAACAAACAACTACTTTTTCCCAGTTCATTACTAAATTTTAGATTGATCTAAAACCTAATAAGGAAACTCTTAATTTGAAATGGAGTAAATTTAATTTCAATTCCACTGCCAACAACTTTAATTTCCTGCAAAGTCTCTTCCAGTCCGTTACATTCTTCCACTTCTTTTATTGGAAAGCCAAAATTGACCCTAATCAAAAGAAATTAATTACTTATAATTTTGGCAAACCTAAATTTTTCATCAATGAGTTTTAACCTTGTTGATGCAGACCCTCCAAAAGATTCGTACAATCGTATACAAAGTTTGCGGTCCAAACACTCGGCAACTTTAACCGTTTCCACGATTACCGATTTATTGCTCGTGGTCACAAAGTTATTCAGGACTTGCCTATAAATGCTGTAATTATAAAAAATATATTTTTACATACATTTTTATACCCATCAACTGGAAAATTTAAAATGGGGACATCGTTTGCCATCAGAAAATTAAATTCATATGCCTTTCTAACGACGTCTGCCTCTTGGAATGTTCCTGACAAATGTAGAAAAGTTTTTATATTATTCAGCCTTCAATTCGAATTGCATATAATGTACCCTCAAATGGGAGCACGGCATAGTGTACATAATGTTTATGCATGTCGCAACTGTAATCCGGTGATTTTGGCGACCGTAATAATGAAAGTTGAACTACATTGTCCCTCACGTGCCACCCATATTTGCTGTCAGTAATGAAACATACGCCTTTGTCCCCCTGCGACATGGTCATCCACTTTTGCCCACTGACTTCAAATTTTGCCATGTCCCACGACGTGTTTGTATGAGTCGGTCTTTTAAGGTGCCCAAATTGAATTTCGTAAGTGGCTTCCCTTGCCAAAATATCCAGAGGGAACTCAACCTTCAAGAATTTATGGTTTTCTTTCCAATCAATTTCCAGGAAATGTTCCACCATTGGGGAATCCGCTCTGAGAATTGTGTATTTACTAAAGCTACTTGCATCAATTTCTCCAAAATTGGCACTCCATTTATATGCAGAAAAGAGAGGCCCTTCAGCAATTATTTGTGGAGGTGTAATTATTTTACATGGAAGTTCTTTTCTTGTTTCTGCGATTCCATGGAAATGAAATCAAATAAATTTTGCTAATTTGTTTTCATAGATTCTTACCCAAATGGTAATCCATGCAATCCCAACTATGATATTGAAATTTGCAATTAAAGTATCTTATTTTTAAACCAATTTCACTTACGCGTCCCAAAATAAAGGAACATCATCAAAAATATAAAACATTCCAGGTTTGGTCTCTCCCTCCTTAAAAAATTTCAACTGTTCTTCATTCTTTGTCTTCAGAACCAAACTTTCGACAGGAATGCCTTCATCTGTAATCTTTACATTTAGCTCAATTTTCCCATTACTTAACATTATCCGGTTTTCTAATGTCATCACATTTGTGGGAAACTTTGGGTTTTGATGAGCTTCTCCGATTCGTGTGTAGCCAGAAGCCGCCAGTTTCAAATAGATTGGCTTAAACTTATGAGGAAGCTTTCTCCCTTCGTCTTCATCATCAAATGGTTCCTCATTCAGTATTGTTTCTTGGGCATTCTTGAAATTAGGATTGGACGTGCAGATGACCAATGTGGTGTCCCATGGAAGGGGGTTCAATATTCCCTGCTCATTCCCGATCGAATTGTCATGGTATTTTGCTCGAATGGAATTCAGGTCGTTTATCACGCTTTTGTAAATTCGCCAAGCATCATCTTTGACTAATTTAATACATGACCCCGGGATAACATCATGGAACTGGTTTAATAAAATTCTCTTCCAACATTTTTCTACAAGTTGCAGATCTTTTTGGAGTGTCTCTTTTTCATATTTGGTAACGTATGCAATGGATAGTATCAG
Organism: Proisotoma minuta; assembly: GCA_034698145.1. Taxonomy (NCBI): domain Eukaryota; kingdom Metazoa; phylum Arthropoda; class Collembola; order Entomobryomorpha; family Isotomidae; genus Proisotoma; species Proisotoma minuta. The sequence continues at coordinate 2,604 of JAQIXN010002817.1, read as the reverse complement.
CTCGACCTCATTAATTAATTGTTCCAATTTACGGTTATACCATTTGATTTTTGCCTAATAAATTAAAAATTAACAAACCAAGGAAATATTTATTTTATTTTGTACAATGATTTAATAAGCGTACTTGAGAGGTGTAGGTTCCATTGTGAAGCTCGAGGTAAAGTTCTCCGACCCATTTGCAAAGTTTATCCTTTTCTAGAGATAACAGTTCAAAAAGTTGGTCTGTGCTCCCAATTTTAATTCTGCAAAATTATTTTGTAAAAAAAAAAAAGTATTTAGCTCTTGATTGCAATAACTTTGGCAATCCATCGACATCTTTGATCCGTTTTAGAGTTTCCAACATCTGAAAAGTAGGACCACCCCCTCCGTCCCCATGGCCAAATAGATAAGCTCCGACATTGCATCTTCCCTTGTCATTTGAATTGTTTACCGATTTCAAAATTTCCTTAACCCTATATCAATTAAACGCTAAGAGAAAATTATAACTTGTTTAGGCATCCTTACGATGCCGTCATCGTGTAAGAATCTCCTGGAGGGAAATGGACCAACACTTGGGATCCATCAATTCCTTCCCAGATAAAATTGTGATGAGGAAATTTGTTTACGATGCTCCATGAAAGTTTTTGGGTTAGAAAGCGTTCAATTCCAACATGCTAAACAAACAATAGAATAATAGTTCAAAAATCTCAAGTTAAATAATAATATGATGGAAATATGTAAGGCACCCTTAAAACTCCGGGAATTTGTCCACTATATCCAAAAGTATCTGGCAGAAAAAACTCTTTGCATTTCATCCCAAATTCTTGTTGAAAAAACTTTTGACCGTAAAGAAATTGACGGATGAAGGATTCTCCACTAAATTCGAAAACTTTTTTTTTTAAATCCTTATTAACCGTTTATGTAAACCTTGGCAAAAGTCCATCCATTTCCACCCAAGTGCCACCAACTGGAACAAAATTGCCTTTTCGAACAAATTCTTTAATTTCTTCAAACAACTCTGGGTAATATTTCTTCATCCAATAAAATTGCTGTGCTTGAGAACAACTGAAGATAAATTCTGGATATTCTTTCATTAACTCAATTTGAGACTTCCAAGATCGAGCACATTTCCTAATTGTTTCGTCGTAACACCAAAGCCAGGCTGTGTCAATATGACAGTGACCCATCGCCACCAATGAATGTGCCTTTTGTCCATTCACTTCTCCAAAAAACGAGTCAGCTATATTGCTTGCTTTTCTATTTTGTTTCATAAAAATGTTTTATAAGTATAATAACAATATTACATATATAATACATAATCGAGCTTACTCTAAATGACCATCAACAATTAAATTGATCATTTCGTTTGCTGCATACATCGCTTGGTAACCTCTTTGATCATTTTCTGCCAGTTCAGTTGCCATCCCATACAACAATTCAATATCTGTGAAAAGCTTGAAAATGTTTCGCTCAAAAACAGATAACTCTAAAAGTGCCAGCGTGTAATAATAATTTGGATCAGGTGGACCTACATAGGAAATTTTTAGGTTTAAGTTTGGTCCATATTTTTAGTTTTGATAGTCAAATTTACCAATATCCAAATTTTCTCCATTCATTCCACCACCAAACATTCCGTTGCAAGCCATTTCAATAAAGAATGTTAATTTGGAGTTATTATCTTTACAATTCCAATTTTTAGTGATGACAAATTCATTCCGAAAATTTGGAGAAAATGCCTAAAAGCAAATCTTTGTTACGACTTTGATGTATAAAAATAGAGTGCCCTATAAATCACCCCCAAGATAGTTCCAGTTTCACTCCAAAGCGTGGCTTCGGCTCCTGTGCAAAATCTCAGATGCAATTCCTTTCCATTCAAATTAGTGGGCACTTTGAATTTCACCTAAAAGAATATGAAAATGTTAGCAAACAAATAATGAAGAGTGGAAGATGTGACCTTAAACCAATGCGTTGAAAATGTTGGACCAAATTTGTCGCCTATTTTAACATCTTTGAATTCTTTATTAGTGATTTCATCAAAGGAATACATTTGCCAAGCTCCATTTCCTCCGGGAAGATTCCAGTATTGCAAACCTTTATAGATGCCGTATTTAAATTGCTATAATTTGTTTCTCAAATGGAAAAACAAAAGATAAAATTACTTGTGAATTGGATAGAATCCGAATAAAGTTTTTCTGCCAAGCTTGGAATCCCTCTGCAAATTTTATTCTGTTGAATCGGGTTTTTGGACAAAGGTCCTTTAGCAATGAAACATTTTATTCGGCCAAGTGTTGTAGCTTTATTTTTATGGAGACTAGCTGTGGTTGCCATTTTTATTTTGTTTGAAAACTATTTTCAATTTCGTGGTTATGTTAAATATGAGTTCTCTGATAGCAGAGATGTTTTGTTTCAGAAATAATTCAGATGCCAGACATTTGAATTAGCATCAAAATTAATCCTTCTTACAAGCATTTAATCTTCTTGGTTTTTAACGATTGGAACAAAATGTAACCTGCATTAAAACATTTAATCTTCTACTTTTTACTTGATCAGTATATATTAGTAACTTAATTACTCTTGTCAGGGGGAGAGGCAATTTGAGACTCTCACTTAATCCACTGTTAATTT
>JAQIXN010002816.1:0-10058 GCA_034698145.1 Proisotoma minuta | reverse complement strand
CGTGATGGTAATATAGCAAAAAAGCAAAAAAAAAACATTTAAAGTTTGATAAGCAAAAAGAGCTTTTTCAGCAAAAAAGCAAGTTAAATTGCTTTTTTGCTCGGGCGTTCCCTGCAAATGATTAAGCTTTGAGCTTTATTGACAGCCTTAAATACATTTAAATCATATTTTTAGGACATCAAACTCCCGGACGCTTACGAGAGGCTGATTTTGGACGTTTTCACTGGATCCCAAATGCACTTTGTTCGATCTGACGAATTGGCCGAGGCCTGGAGAATTTTCACTCCACTTCTTAAACAAATTGAGGACGAGAACATTGCCCCCACTCCATACAAGTAACTAACAGCTTAGAATACTTATTAAATGGCGTTTTGATTTCCTTTTCCTCTGTATAAAAAGGTATGGGTCTCGGGGTCCTAAGGAAGCGGACGAAATCTGCAGTCAGAACGACTTTAAATATTACGGCTCTTACAAATGGCATAGCAAGTCGTAATTGGCTAATTAAATTCCATGTCAATTATATAAAATACATTGTGATCAAATATTTTGTGAGGTGAGGTAAAATACCAAATATTTATGACAACTTTTGTCATTTATCGAATTCCGAAAAAATAAAGTGCTTAAATCTCTTTGGCTAAAAAATGCAAATAAATGAAAATTCGTTTTTATTTTACTTGCACATTTCACTTGAGTTGCACATTTCAACTCAAAAATTTTGATTCTCATATAATAAGCCATTTTTAGCATGCTGGAATTTTGGCACGTTGGAAAGTTTTAAAGGCAGTAAAAAAAGTGGAAAAGTACGAAATGGATTTTTGGGAGGAATTCGCATAAGTTCAAAATCGATGTACTTGTTTTCAGTTAAAAAGTTTGGGTTTGAGGAAATGGCGTCAATTTACCTTGAGAATTTAGAAAGCGTCTTTTATTTTTGAGAATGGGACTTGGTTTGAGTTTAACTTGTTTTGTGTTTTAAAAAAATACCAGCATATTTAAAAGCAAGTGCAGTGTTAGATTTTTTAATAAGAATTGTTTATATTTGATAATTTAAATAGTAAATATTTGAAATAATATTACAAAAGTTTAGATTTAGATTTAGGGGGTTTAGATTTTAGATGGTCATCATAAAAAGCCTCATTTTCAACATTTTAAACAAATAAATTAAAACCCTAGTCTTTGCTCAACTGTCAAACTAACAGATAAAATTGTTTTTCCGAAAAGTATTTTGAAAAGTATTCTAATTGTTTCATTTTATATATATATTTGTATATAAACTATTATATATATATTATAATTTTATCTCTAGAAATTATTTAAAATTCTGTAAATTCTAGCGTTTTCTTTCACCCAACTTCTCCCGCTTCCCAAGCCGCGAGACTACAAATTTTTGCTTAATTCTCTCATCTCGGATTCGTATCTCTGCTCTTGGAAACATTTTAAAAAACTTTCCAAGAATTCGATTCCCAACCCGAATTTTCCGCACTGGATGAGCACAGTAACACTCGCTAAGTTCGAAATATCTGATTTGAGGGAAATCCTGTTCCCAATGATGACGAAAAATCCCCTTGATCTGTTTTTCCAACAATTTTTGGTCGTGGAATTGCATTTTTATCCGAATTCGATTCAAGGATGGAGGAAATTTTGATGGCAATATTGGAAAATATGGAGGAAAATCCAATTCGAATGAATCTTCTCTTCTTGAAGATAAATCTGCAAATACAAATATTACAATGAATTACGCCGAATCGGTTAAGAATTACACCCGCTCAGTAAATATTTATTACCAAATGGTAACACTTTTGTAACCAATTGGTATTGTTTTGATCCCCTAACACAATCTATTACCAAATGTCAACGTGGTAATATCTGGTAACAAAAGCAAAAATTGTTACTAGATTTTCTTTACAGTGTATTTGCATAAAGCTGCTACATAAATTATATCTAAAGACCTAAGTTCGCCAAAAAGCAAAAAAAAAACACCTAAGGCTTTAATGCTGAATTGCTTTTTACATGCTTTATTGCTTTTTTGCTTTTTTCATTACGCATCTCTCAGCCAGCGTATAAACTACCACGTTAATTTTTCTCACCTTTTTGAAAAAAGCAAAAAAACAATAAAGCGTCCATTATTGATAAGCAAAAAAGTTGCTTTTTTGCTCTGCCGAGCTCTTCTAAAGACTTACCCAACTCATTTAATTTTGGCAGTTCTGGCAATTGAAAACTTGAAATCCCATCCAAATTCTTAATATCTGGATAGAAAAGAGTGAGGCCCTCAAGGGACGCTGCATGATGGCTTATCAACCTTTCAACATCCCCGTTAAATATGAGAGCAGAACTAAATGCAACAACTGCAAGATGTTTTAAAGCTAGTCGACGATCTTCAAAAATTCTTGGCATTGTTGCACCATCAAGAAGCATTCCAATTGATTCCAAATTCCTCAGCTGACGATCTTCCGAAAGTGAGGCAAATGTTGACTGGAGCAAATTTGGTGGATTTGTTGGTTTCTTTAGGAAAAATAACAGTCTGTGAAGACAAACTGTACTTGACAGGATTCTTTTCACCAAATTGTGTTTTGCTTGATTAAATCCCTCATTGGTAAAGATGATTTGAATTGAAGTGAAAAAATTTATTTCTTCCTCCGCGAAATATTGTAGGATATATTCGGGGCAGGTGTTTGGATCTATAATCAGGTGGAAATTGGGGCAAAGGTTCAGCACTTTATCCAGCAAATATTCGGTAATCCTGAAATTTAAAAGGTAAAAGTAAGAAATTTGTAAATTAGGAAAAATAAAACAATACCAATTGGTTACAAAAGTGTTACCATATGGTAATAAATATTTACTGAATCAGTTTGTATAAATAATTATAAACTCAAAGCATCGTTCTAAACCAATTTCGAGCAAATTCGGTCAAATTTTGGTCTTTCAGATTTTTACCCTATAGGCAATTTTCATACTCCCACCATTTCTAAACAGCTTGACCGATTTTGCCCATTTTCGAAATCCGCCTTCCTATTGGCTAGTAGAACAACTGTGCAACATTTGGAAATGATCCAACAAACCGTTTGAGCCCTATCGTGTCCCAGACCGACAAACAGGTGGACAGACAGACAGACGGACATGATGGTTACATAAGCCCTGACTCGGGCTAAAATTGTTACCAAATTTTGCTCATAAGTAAAAGTAGTTCAAGCAAGTATAAGACAACAAAATCAAGTTAGCAAATCCACATGAATTAATGGTAAAGTTTACCGAAGTGAAGCTATGTAACGTGATACAATTTCATCTTCCTTTTTAAGCGTAAAAGAACAATATTGGACTGAGGATTCAATTGTTCGCAGAATGTATCTGTATTCCCCCTCATTCCGCTCCATCTCGGATAATGACAGATGCAGATGAATATTTTTGTGCAGTCTCCCTCCAGATAAAATATAGTCCATGTACGAATAAAGTTGTCGTTGGTTTTCCAGGGAGATTTTGCTCAATTTGTCAATATTTCGGATGGCTTCCGAGCTCAATTTTTTATTCAAACGGGAACAAGATCTTAAATCTCGGAGGGGGAGGTAGGATAAGATCTTATCCCACATCTGAAACAAATAAAATGTATCTTAATGTTAGATTGGTACTATAACAGGTATTTGTGGGGGTCGGATTTCTTTTGCGAACGCGCAAACGCGTTTCTAGGGACATCCGGGTAAAATCAAGGACAAACAGGAAAATCAGGGATACACAGGAAAATCACCCAAGCAACTCAAGATGAACTTGTTCTCCTGCAGAACTCCTTAGGATGAACAAATGTCCGCTTTTACAATACCCTGAAGATGACCTGTGGATATCCCCATGTTGTATAGTTATGGGAATATCCTGAGGAGATCCTGAGGATATTGTAAAAACCGGACATTTGTTCATCCTAAAGAGTTCTTCAGGAGAACAAGTTCATCCTGAGTTGCTTGGGCAGTTACACATAACAAAATCAGGGACAAAATTTGCGTTTGCAGGGAAAAAAGAAATCCGACCCCGGGTATTTGTCTAATCTCGTAGAACTAATCTCCCTATGGGTATAATATAGCTTAAATCAATTTCTATGGTTTTCGGACCCTAAAAGCTAAACCCTTACCTCAGGTGGGATTGAATTCATTTTGAAATATGTGTTGCTTCACTTTAAATATCCAGAAAATCAATTTATTTGTTAGCACTTTAAGTGTAGCACTTTCACAGCTGCCATTGAATTTGGTTTCTAGGAGAAAGTGGAAAGAGAAAGTCCAAAGTTTGCCGAGTTTTGGCTCGTTTTCCACGCATTCTCTCTGGCTCCAAATTCAGAATGCTTTCTCTGTACACTGTCGCATCTTCAGCCACTGCCAAAGCCATAAGTAATCGTATAAGAAACTATTTAAGTACTCCTCTTGTTTGATATCTTCATATCTCTCGAACCCTTTGAACATGCGACCTCAAACTGGGTCAATATAAAACCAGGTTATAATATCACCTTCGAGATTCAACACTTCAAGTCAAAGCTGGAAATTTGGACCCGTGTCATTTTTCAACATTTTTTTCTCATTTTATAACTATAACTAGAAGGCCTGCGGGCTCTGCCCGCAAATGTAAAAACGTCCAGGTTAAAATATTTCATAATTTAACCCTTATGGAAAAAGCATGCAACTGACATTTTTGCATAGAATGTGAACAAAGAAAGAGAAGTGAGTGGAGTGAGTAGCAGTGGGACTGTTTACCAGGGAAAACGGGTCGCAAATATACAAATTTGTCAACCTTTCTTTAATAGTAGGATAGATAGGGACTTACAGAGATAAATCCCTCGATTACCCTCGTAACAATGGCTTTAAACTGATCATTATGGGTTCATAGATATTCTCATTGAAACTTTGTGGAACACCCATTACCTTCGGTCTTCAACAGTTTCAACTCCCCACAAAGTGAGAGTGGAAAGTGGTTATTTATTTGTAGAGGAGAAAGTGAAATGGAGGTAGATTGAGACTTATTGAGCTTAAATTGGGAAATGTTCGTCTGTCCGTTCACTTATTAGCCCAAGGTTTAAACATTTGAAATTTGTATTTCATTTTAATTGATGTGCTTTTATTATGATGAAAAGTGGGATTAAAAATTGTTTGAAAAGTGGCAAACTTCCAGGCATCCACAATTTCCTTTCTACTCAACAGAAATGTAGTTTTCCTCATTTCAGATCACAAGCCCCAAGCGAGGAAACCCAAATTGTCAAAAGCTGCTCACAACTTCCATGCAAAAATACATTTTCATTGGATTCAAGGAAGACACATTTTAGTTTATTAGATTCTGTTATTCAATAGATACAAACATTTGGAAACATTGTTGCAGCCCATTTGCAATGAATCCTCTCCTCAAGTCGCTCGGCGTCGGCGTCGGCGTAGGCGGCGCGGTCAAATCCTCCAAATCATCCCGAATCTCCATAAAATCAAAAACCATGGAAAGAGAGGTCAGTGCTGGAAATGTTTTTGAATAGTTTTGGGAAAGTCGCGGGGTTAGTGGAAATAGAGTAATCCAAATTTCTGTACCTTGATGCAGATTCCGACGACGAGCTCGTGGAGGTTGGGCGCGGGCGCGGAGGCGCAGGCCCTTATCTCAAATTATAAGGTTGGAACGAGATGGGGAATGAATTAAACCTGGCAATCATTCGTCCAAAATTTCGAGCTCAGGAGTTTTCAAAGCATTTAAAAAAATCCAAGATGTTGAACAGCTAGCCTTCTTTTTCAAATCCAAATTCCGACTCACCCAACAATTTGAGGGAGATTTTGAGCTCAAAGATCAAAATCCCTTCAGATTCGTGATGGCTTTCAATTTTTCTGTTTTTTTTTGACGCCGCGCCACCCCGCGCCGGGTTCAAAACAATGTGGAATTTATTAGATTGTGACAAATTCCTTGTAAAGCTTATTAGGCTTTAGAGTAGGGAGCTCCAAAGCTTCTGAACTGCAATAAGCTTCACCAACTGCTATAAAACAATGTCAAATTAGATTAATTTAACGAGGAACTAAAGCTACTTGAAATTTGAAGACCAATGACTTTTGAATGCAGAAAAGTGCCAAAAAATCAAGATTACATCATTATTAAGATCTCGGAGGAATTTTTCATTGAGTCTGAGGTTTTTTTTACTTATGACAAATCCTCAATATCTTTGAATAAGTGGAAATATAAGCAAATTGGGTAACAACAAAACTTCTCGCCCGATTTCGACAAATCCGAGCTTTCGGCGTTATTCTGTCACATTTTACACTGACGCCGAGGACGGCGACGCCAACGCCAACTTGTTTCCACGTCTCCCCTCTTCGTTAATACCCAAGACAGAATTTCCCTCAATTTTTGCCAATAAATCCGGAAGTTTAGACACTAGTTTTGAGGATTTAAAGCTGTGCTTTGAGAATGACTTTGAAATATCGCGACGCCATTGCCGTCGAAATCCATTCAAATTATAAATGTTTTGGGATGAAAAGTAAATATTTGTGCAAGTTTGAGGATTTGTGAAGTAAATTCTATTTACTTCACAAATTTAGGTTTTAAAATTGAATGAAGCTGAAATTGACTTATTTTCAAATTTCCAAACTAATTCTGTCAATTTTTTGAAATAATTAAATCTCTGTCAATTTTTCGAGACAAGAAATTGTTCAGATAGCAAACACTTTTAAGCCGTTGCAATGAATTGCTTGAAAATGCTTCAAGTTTGAATTTAGCGCTGAAATAAATAGACCACTTAATTAGATCCAACACTTTTCCCGCTCTGCGACAGAAACTGACGCCAATGGCGGCGACGCCAATGCCATACTCGACTCCTACGTCTTACCACATCAAGGGAAATCTCTATTAGACCACCACATTTATGTCAGCAGAAAAGATCTTTATAACATTAGTGGACATTTCCCTTTTGGAGGTGCTGACCATGACTTAACTTATGTAGTTAGAAAACTGTCAAAAATTATTTTCCCTCCAAAGATTGTTAAATACAGAAACTACAAAAAGCTAGAGTTACCTAAACTGGAAGAGAAGGTTAATTTGTATTCCTATTCTAAATCCGGAGAAAGTAGTGATTTACAATTTCATAATTATAACAATTTTGTGTTAAAAGCTCTAGACACTTTAGCTCCATTAAAATCAAGGCTAGTAAAGGGGAAGCCAGTTCCCTGGTTCACAAACGAACTTTCTCTTCTAAGAAAAATAAGAAACAAAGCGGATAGAGAGGCAATAAAATTAAACACTACTGAAAGTTGGAAATTGTATAGAAAAGCCAGAAACAATTATAATATTGAAATCAACAAGGCGAAAAAAATGTATTTTAAAACGAAATTCTCAGAATCAGTAGAAACAACTTCACTGTGGAATTCAGTAAATGAGCTTACGGGTTTTAGGAAAAAAGTAAAAGCTCCGATTTCCAAATTAAAAATGCATGATCCTGATGTAACTGTTGAAGATAAGGATCAAATTAATGAAATACTAGCTCAGGAATTCATTGTAAACGTATCCCTGAATAAGCATGCAGCGTTTGTGCGCTTGTGTCGTGGGAACTGAAAATTTCCGCAAGCTTGGTAATGTCTGCGCTTTTTAAGTTGAGGAAAGCATGAATCGGTATATTTTGAACATTGTGTTGAATAGATTCTTGCAATGCGATTAAAGTTGTGACAGTTGATACTGGCTGGGTCATTCCTAAACGAATTCTGTAGTCCTTTCCAACCACTTGCTGGTTGTCAAATGCAATGTAGACGTCTCCTTGTGGAAATTTAGGAACGTCCGTTGCCAGATTTGATATCAAGTTTGTCATGAATTTGTATGACCCACTTGGCGTGACTGCTCCAAACAATTGGCTCGCCATTCTAAAGTTACTAAACGAATGCAGCACTATATTCTGCCCACATGAAATTGGGTCGATAAATGCAAGGTTCATAGCTTTTTGCAAATTTTTAGCAGCCGAAAGGAGATGAACCCTGGCTTTTTTTTTGCTTTCGGTGGAGGAAGACCTATTTTATTGAGATTGCGTGGGAAGAAATAGAAAGGAGTTGAGGCGTAATTGGGTTGTACATAAAACGTTGGTCTCAAATTTCTCTAATCTCCAGACAATGTAGTATGACGCTGTCTGGAGAAAAGAGAAATTTGAGACTAATATTTTGTGCCCAACCCAATGAAGCCTCAACTCTAACTACAATCAAGCTGCAACTTTGAAAAACAATTTTATGACTTTAAATATTAAAAAAATGTTTGGTTAATAACATGTTTTGGTTTCTTTCTTTTTCGTTTATTCTAAAAACAAGAATGTTTGACAAAAATATTCCATCAACACTAAATTTAAATGTCAAAATATCATCTTAAAGTCTTCAATTTTTGTATTGAGACTCCAACAATGAAATTGATTGCAGAGCTTGCATGCACGTCGACTGCAAAGTCTTGTACCGTTGAAGTTCCAGATCGTCAGGCATGTCACCCTTTATGAATTGCTCCTACAGAAAATTACAAAAATACAAAAAATAGATATAGAACCAGTAGATATGAGTTCACACTCAACACACTCACGCACAATTGGATCGTGGAGATCCGCCAAAAGGCCCTTTAACTCCTCTTGACAAAAATCGGTCACCATGCAGAGTTTAATAATTTAGGGGAGCATCCCAGCAATAATTTTCCGAGAAGCCAAAATAAAAAGTAAATAAGTAAAAATGTTTAAATTGAATTTAGGACAGAATTTATGGATTTTTCCATGCATTTTAAATTATTATTTTTTTCCAAAAAATTGTCAAAGTAAAAGTTTTCCAAAATAAAATTTTCCTCATAAAAACAAAAAAATAAAAACTTTAGTTAATCATATTAAAAAGGATCAAATATTAAAAAATGAATTAACAAGGGGATCCACTGGTAAGACAGTTGTCCCCTCTTCCGAAACTTTTGCTGGAATGGAAGATTGGGATCCTCCACTTGCTTGAATGATGGTCGTGTCATTGACAGTCTCGAGAACTTTCTCCAGATCGCCAGGGTCTATAAAACCCTGGTGAGCCCGTATGACATTTACAATTAATAGTTCGCACTTCTTTGTCTGTTTTTAAATGTTTTCTTCCAACCCTAGCTTCATTTGGGTTTGAAGACTTGGGTAAGAAGACAAACGATTTGTTGAATCTGCATATGCTTTTTGCATTTTTTCGGCGATTGTCTTCACCATTCCTGTAACAATAGGGATAAGCTTCCTAATTTCATCGCTGACAATCCTTAAAGTTAATTCGTCAGACGTAAAAAAATTTTTTTTAGTTCCAGCAATATTTTGAACTTCATAGCTGAAGCGTGTCATTTGATTAACATCCAACGGGTCTTCTGAAGCCAGATCCAATTTATTTTGCATCATAATTTTGGATATTTCCACTCCAGTTGACAAATTCGCTGCCGAAATGAGTGAAGCGTAGACCCCCTCCAGGTCCGCTATTATACAATCCCGAATGTGCTCAATCAACCTAAAAAAAATTTTTTTTAAAGTCGTATTTATACTCTAAAACAGAGCTCGGCAGGTAGTTGGAAGATGTGAATAGATTTGTAATTTTTAATTTAAGGTAAAACTCCACCAAGCTCTGCTATATAAACTATAAATTACTTGTAGATTTTCTTTCTCTTCATTTCATAGCTAAATTGGGGTGTAAGTTCCAGAACCTACAATTAGAGAATTGATTGTAGAATTAAAATTTTTTAATATTATATACAAAGTCACTAGAAATAAACGTTCAAGGGAAAAAATTCTCGAATTTTAATTGGTCGAATTTTTGTTGTAACCTGGAAACTTATAATTTTCGACCAATAAAAATTCGATAATTTTTTCCCTTGAACGTTTATTTCTAATGACCCTGTATATATACATTTTAATCATTTACATATTTACATGATTTCATATATATATATTTACCTTGGAATTGGCGTTTTCCAAAGTTTTAGTCAATTCGGCTTTCAAATTTGGGAGGCACATGATAATGTGTGACTCACAGAGCTGTATAAAGAAAATAGAGACAACGAGTGGCCTATGAAATGTTTTTTGATGGATGAGAGACAATTCATGC
>JAQIXN010002815.1:0-10062 GCA_034698145.1 Proisotoma minuta | reverse complement strand
GAACAAGATAAAATGACAATTTTAAAAATTCAGGAATTTTCGGTACACAGATTGACATAGTCTATAAAAAGCTACTCATTGATAAACTTTTACTGATGTTTAAACCATAATTTAATATTTGTATTTTCCACGCAGGGCCGGATCCACAGTGGGATTAACTGGGCCGTGCGGCCCAGGGTGTACGGCCCGAAGGGCCGTACGGTCAAGGACAAAGCACTAGATATAATTTACTTTTTATGCATCGTGTTTTTATATGAAAAAGAAATGCTTAAGATGTGACAAAAATACCATCAAGTTTAAGTAGTGGGAAAGAGATTTGGCTATGAATTTTCTGAAAAATAAAAAAAATTAACTGTTATTTATTTTTTGACACAATGGTGCGGACAACTGAAAACAATCTGAAACCTCTGATTCCGAATAACCAAAAAGTGCAAAATAAAAAATGAAGCCGACGAAAAATTGGAAAAACGCTTAGCTACATTTTTTGAGGCTTTTAAAAAACCAACTTCGGAGCTTGGAGAATCAAGTTCATCTTATTCAAGTTCAAAATAAACAAGACGATTCACTATGCGAGAAATGTAAAGGGAAGAATCCAAAAAAAGTTAGTACTTTAAGATGAGATCCCCCAATGTTTTCCATCTTCGCCTAATTGAAGAGTTTTGGGCATTGCATCTTGGGCTGGCGGACCAATCTAACGGCCATCCTTAATACTCAAAGCTTCATAAAACACCGGTCACTTTGAGAAAATTTCGGTTCCAGCGGAAAAATAACAACTCCAAAGTAGCAGTCTCCGTTAAAAGCGCTTATGAAATACATCAAAATGAAAATTTAATATGAAATGGATAACGGACTAAAATCCAGTCTGTTCCCTAAAATGTACAGGTGGATAATGATAGATTATTCTATAAAAATTTCAGATTTTTACCCAAACGATTTGACCATTTTCAGGCTAAAATACAAAGTGTCTAAATAGAAAGGATGGTTTCTCTACTACATATGTAGTTTATTTCAGCCAAATCTTAAAGCTATTGTCACCCGTATATTTTTTTTAATATGCTAATAAATGAACTTGAATTTGCAAAAAATATAAAGTGTTTTATTTTCGTTAAATTTTAGGGGGCTGTACAAAAACCAGCGGCCCAGGCCGCTGGTTGATGGTTAAAAGGCCGTGGTTAAAAAAATGCAGTTGAATTGGAAGAGTCCCAGTTGAACCCTAGCCAAAGCTTGGAGGACAACGATATGCCAGTTTTGGAACCAGAAGTTTCTATTCCAGATCACTTTTTCGTTGAGCGTCCACAGAACACCCCAAACGGGCAAAGTGAAGCTGACCAGTTGAACAGTGCTATTATTCAACCACCAGATGACGTGGTCATCTACAACTTAAGGAGCAGAAGAGTTGTCAGAGACTAAGGTCAGCATGAGGTTTTTCTTCATTTTATTGCTTTCTCTCCCTTACGCCATTTCGGCATCATCAATTGCAACAACAGCCCAATCCCCAATTCAACCAACTGAACCCCCTGTGGTCACCTTGTCATCTGGCCTAGTAACGCAAGAAATTCATTTTGATCCCTATGAAGCAACGTTGCCAATAATATTCGATATCGAACGTCCAAATTTGAGGACTTGCGGAACTGATCATGACCCTTTTCTGTCCCGTATTCTCACCGTAAACAAGGAAATTCTTAAAAGGATGCAAACTACAGTAATCAGAGGAACCAGAGCCCAACGAGATGATGATGGTCAAATTCCAGTAATGTCCAGACTTTATAAATGGTTGTATGGACAAGCTACAGTGCAAGATCTGAACAATGTTGTAATGAACCAGAAACAATTGGGCAGGTTATGCCAATGCAATTAATGCAGAAGTGGAGCGTTTTCACCGAGACATGGGCAGTCGTGTTGAAACCATCAATAATGATCTAAACAATATTGAGAAAGTATTAGATGAGATAGAAAATTCCACCAGTACTCGCTTTAAGGAAGTTTTTGCAAGAGAGGACTTTATTTTGAACAATACAAAACTTAATAGGCATGAGCTCTATCTTTTAGCTGCGGAACAACAGCAAGATTTGATTAATATAGCTTTCACCCAGGCCATAGCAGAATGTAATCGTGGAACCTTGTCAAGTTATTTAGTTCCACCTGCAGAATTAAGACCGGGGCTCGCAGAAATGTCCAGGAAAATTGCTTCTAGAGGTCTTCAACTTACATACGGACCTGACTCTTTTGGGCCATATTATCAAGCCGGCATTGTTTCCACCTATTGTATGACCAACGGAGCACGTACCGTAGTGACAATTAGGGCGCCAGTGAAGACAAAGGAGCAATATAAATTGCTGAGAGTGGAGCCTGTCCCGTTTTTGTACTTGGAATCAATTTGTCAGTTGACTATAAATTCTAAGTTTCTCGCTTTTCGTGGAACCCAAATTCTGCCGATTCATTATGCAAATTCTGATTGTAATCTACATCATTCAAGCCTTTGCAAGTTACCTCGTTATGCTTCTGAATTCTTGTTTGAATCATCATGCTTTGAAGCATTGTTTGCAAACAAACCTATTGCTGAAATTAAAAAGAACTGTCCTCTACAATGTTCAACATACGATAAGCCTTTCTTAACCGAAGTACTGCGAAATAATTTTATTTTAGTTGGCCAAAACCTGACTGTCGATTTAATATGTGAAGATCAATCGTTGTCAAAAGAAGCTATACCTCTTCTCAATGTCGGATATCTCCATTTGACGCTCAGTTGCAGGTGCTATCTCAAAGTACCTTCAAGCTTACTAAAAGGGAGAAAGGTGTCAGCTTCTCTGCCTTGTTCAGGGTCACTTAATGAGTTGAGTTATCATCACGCTATTCCTGCTATTACAACCACACTTGATGATGTGATACTATCAAATGTCAGTCAAATCGCATCTTTTCAAAAATTAATTGATCATCAATGGCTGAATAAGATTCCTCATTCTAACATTTCATTACCACCAATGCCTACTTTAAAGCCTTGGCATTTTGAAAATTTGGCTACCACTACCGTAACCAGTTACGCCACAACAATAGTGACGGGAGTAATTATTCTGTTTGTAATCATCATTCTATATCGGGTTTTCTGCTTCGCTTCACCCCTAGCCTTTGTTACTGGAGCACGAGCAATGCACCTTGCCCTAAAGGAAATATTTTTCGTTACATCAAACCTGATTGAAATCGTATTATTGATAACGCTAGTCTTCATTTCACTTATCATCTACAGAAGAATGTTGGTCATGAAGAATACCACAAGAATGAATTCAAGATCACAGCAAATCGTTGTTACTTCTGAACCAAGACCAAGATTGAATCGAGGTCCATCTTATGCTGAAGTCCCTACTCAGTTCAACTGGACCCCTTAAGAACCATAAATAAAAGATTGAAAGCAATATAGAATAGCAGCAGTAAAAAAAAAAATACAAAAAAGATAGCGAATCCGATGACTAACAAAAACTTCTAACACATTGTGTGTGTGAAAGTATGAATGAGTTGAATGTATGTAAGGAAAGTTGGCATGAATGAGTGATTGAGTGAATGACATTAAGATAAAATGTAAGGAAGTTTATGCCGTCTCCTTAGAGTAATGCATAATACTGTCCTATAAGCAGTTCTCCCCTTTAAAAGATTAAGAGATGTTTTGTTGTTTAAGTGCAGTAAGAATGCAATGCTAATTTTAACCAGTTTTGTGTGCCAAGTTGATCTAAAAATAAAAAGTAAACAAAGTGGATCGAATTGGTTTACTTCATATTATGGGTCAGATTTTATGATTAAAATTAACAATAGTTATTTAGAACAAAAAGTTAGGAGGAGTTATTAAAATATTTTGGAATTTTGACCTAATTGGAGTTATAGAAATTTGCAGAATTTGGAGAGTTGGATTACACCATCATCACGGTGGCCATTGCAGCGCATTCCACGTTATTCATTGGAAGAAGTGAAACATCTGCAATAAAAATAAAAAATATCAAATCAGTCATGATTTGAGTATAAAAATTGAAAATTATTAACAAAAATGTAACTTACTATTGCAATTCAAATTTCCTAGAGCCAGGATTTCCTTCCTAATCGGCAGATCACAGTGGTCTCTGTGGCAAATTCGACCCAATGCATAAGAGCAGTAATTAAATGGCAAATCATCGGAGGGAACACAAAGGGAGGTTGAAGAATCTTCCTCGTGGTCACTAAAGACGATAAATTCACGATCTGCAAATAGATAATTATTTTACGAAAAATCTAATTCAATCAAATTTTTTAAAATTTAAATTTTCTAAAATTAATTTTATTTTGAAATAGTTCCTTACTTGAATCCATCAAACATTGGACGCATTTTTGCCAACTGCCTATATCCAGGGTAGAATAATTATCCGCACTCCAGGATAGGCCCGCTGCCCAACATGATGACGTGAGCTCACAATGGGGCGGTGGCGGACTAATCCAATGACCTGGTTCGAGGTGACCAAGAAGGAAGAGGAGGATGCTGATAGGAACCATCTCTGGAACTTGTCACGTCTCAACCGTCCAAATTTTTCAAGTTCGTCAGTTGGTTTGGATTCAAGAAAGAATAATGTTACGTTTGCTGGGAACGAATGACAAATATAGAATGTGGAATTGAGTTTATTCAATTAGTATTTATAGGAGCTGAACATGAATGAATCTATTTAGTGAATTATGCTGAGTGCAATGTGAAAGTCCAACCCTAGAATTTACATAAATTATAAAAATGTTTTTGCTGATGTTAAAGTATATGAATGAAATTATTGTCCAGTATTATAAAATAATATGTTAAATTAGCAAAATTTTTGATTACCCTCTTTATTTTGTATGCTTCTTCTTCAAAGATTGTTCGTGCCCTTTTATCCCTGGTATGAAGAGCTGCTTTATCCTTTTCCTTTGGGTTATTAACCTCGATATGTTTCTTTAAATGCTGCTGTTTGTGTTTTCGTTTCCTTAGATTATGTAGTTTACGCTTCACGGTAAATGCATCATACCCCTTTGGAATTGTATAGGTAGATAGTAAAATGGCTGGATCCATTATGCTAACTTTGTTAACAAACTGTAAAAAAAAATCAATTAATTAATTTAGCAATTTTCATGGCCATTATTACCGTTTCCTCCGTTATTTTTTTCCCCGATAGTTCAGTTTCTGGTCCAACTCTTATTTTCTGTTCAAAAACGTAAATATTAGATGCTGAGTTTTTAAAAAATTAATTATAATTTCTGTTATTCATAAAGCAACTCTAGTTTTATTAATATAAAGCAATTGTAATGATGTTTCAATGTGCCCCTTCCAAAGTCTCAATTTATTTTCAATGTTGTTTTAATAATTAAAAATTTGGACATGACCCCTTTTCAAAAAGTCAAAATTAGTCTTTTAAAAACAACTCGTCTTCCTGTCTTGACCTAACCAGGAAGGGTCATCATTGTTTTGTTTTCTCTTTGACAATATTTTTGTTTGATTATGATAATTTAGCATAATTATAATTTTAATAGAGCTTAATGATAATTTGCTTGTAAAAATTTCGTTATTACGTTTTCTCTGGCTTTTTTGGGGATTTGCAACAATTTTTTTAATTTCCTTTTCAATTTCAACTTCCTTTTGTCTTTTATTGTGTTTGCACCCTTAAAAATTGAATTACAAATTAGCTATTGTATAATTTTAATTTTAGTTTACCTTTGTGGCTGTAGTTTTCATGTCCTTTTTGGCAGTTATATTAACACTTTTGTCATTAGCCATTTTATTATTTATTTAGAAACTTTGGAATTAAAATGTTAGCACTGAAATATATATTACAGGGCGTGTATTTTTAGTTGGAGTAAGTCATGTGTTTAACTTGGCTCAATTATTAAATTATGGGGCATAGTGATTATGTGTGTATGTATGTATATATGGTATGTATATGATTACTTTAAAATTGTTAATTTTAAAGCCTAAAGGTCGAGGACGACCTTTTCTGTGGAAGGGGACTGTGAGGGAACGAACTATGTATGAGTTAGTCGTAGACATGAGCTTGCCGAATAAAGACCTAAGTAGCAACAGTCTATCTTCTCACACCGGACTTGGGCTAGGTCCGGGCCTGTTTCCACGCATTCCCCATACAATTATTTATTAAAATGAGACATTAAATATTAATTTTGGCGTTTCATTCATTGCATAGCATCACTTAATTTTTAAAACTTATTGAAAATTAATAATCATTTTCCATAAAAGCCAAGTTTTATTTTTACAGCTTTGTTGTCATTATTATTATTTAATTAAACGAGAAATATGTCAACAATTTTCTTTGATAAAAGATTAATATGAAAATAATGCATGGGTTCACTGAACAAAGGAAAAGTACACTCACCTCCAACACAAAAAAGTACACATGATGAAATATTTAGCATGCGCAAGAAGCGAAGCCACATTTTAAATTTAAAAAGGAAACAAGAAGCAGTTGTCGCTTTTTGGATTTTAAATCAATTTAAAATTTCCGTGCACGAGAAACTTCGACCATTTCCTTGCAGCGAATGTGGAAAAACTTTCAGCACAAAAGGAAATCTGAAGATACATTTAATTATTCACTCTGGGGCTCGGGATTTTAAATGTCCAAAGTGTCCCAAAATATTCGGCCACAATTACCAAGTGAATATTCATATGAAATCCATTTATTGGGATGAAAACAAGAAAGCTAAAAAAAGAGAATTGTGGAAATTTGTTTGCTACTTCTGCCAGAAGAAATTTCGGGCTCTTAGTAATTTGGAAGATCATTTAAGGATTCACACAAAAGAGGCTCCATTTTCCTGCAAAATTTGTTCCAAGGAATTTACATGGAACAAAGTTTTGAAAAATCACGAAAAGACACATTTATCTCAACAAGAAAAAATAGAATTGAAGTTCGGGTTTAAATATTTTTGTAAAATTTGCCAAAAGCGGTTTAAAACCCCAACATGCCTCCAACGTCACATTTTATCCCACACAAAAGAAAAACCTTACAATTGTGACATTTGTAAAATTGGGTTCACCACCAAAAGTAGCCAAAACAGACACAACAAAAAAATTCATTAAAATCTAAAACCTTACAATTTTGATAACTTTTCGACAAAAATCTTGGAGGAGGTATGGAGAAAATATTTGATTTATCAAGCCGACATTTCAGAATTGCGAAAAAAATATCCTTACAATTTATTAAAGGCCGGCGAGTCAAGTCAATTATTTTACCAACCGAACCTAAGATTTTTTTAACTTCTTAATATTTTTTAAAGGAAATATTTAACAACGCACGATTTCATATGAACCATTTCCTTTGGTCTAAACTTTTATTTTTATTTTAGTTCCATTTTAGCCAATGAGCTATGCACAGAAAAAATAAAATCCCTCTACCCAAAAAAAAGATTTTTGTAATTTGAGCCAATATTTCAAAAGTTAATAAACAATTTTTGTAATCGTTGGTTTATTTAAAGATAAATAAATATTTAATTATTAGCTTAATAAATTCAAAAAATTCAAAAATCAAAAATAAGATATTAAATATTAGAGAGATTTATTTTAATCGTAAATAAAAACTTTATTTTTTAAACTTTTTAATTATTTCAGGAAGCTTTAAAATTCAAGGAAACAATTCACCACATGCAACGGTAAAGACGCTGGAGGATTTAGTTTCGAAACAAGAAAAGACAATTACAGTTCAGCAAAATTACTTGCAATTGCTAAAAATTCAGCTTATTTCTATTAGGTATGTGTTAATGATTAATTTTATGGGTTTATTTGCTAAAAACGATATTGATTTTTAATAGCATATCAGATTGATAAAATTTTGATTTAAGCCCAGAAATTTTTAATCTATGCTAATTTAACATTTCTATTCACTTTTTGTAATTAACCTTTAAGAAAAAATAAATTCTGTTAAATAAATAATTTGGTTGAAGAATGAAAGGCGACAAAATTTAATTTCATAACAAGTTTCTTTTTTAATTTTATATCTGAAAGTTGAAGAACATTTTTAAACAATTTATTCCATAACAATTACAATTTTACAACATTTTTTAACCCTTATGAATTTGTTTACAAAGTCAAATTAAGCAAATAACTATAAAAAAAATATTGGAAAACAAGCTAAAGTTTATAAATTCAGTCTAATGCTTATTTAATGTAATGATTTGCAACTCACTTTACATAAAAAGAATGTAATCGAAAACAATGCAAAATGCCACTGAACAAAGTTAGAAGTACACTCAGCCCAAAAATATCCATTTAATTAAATATTACGCATGACACAGCAGCGAACGCTCATTTATAACTGAAAAAGGGGACAAACCACAATTCCCATTTTGACAATAACTAATTATTTCCAAAAAAGAAAATAATTACTCAAATCACGAGATATTTTTGAAAACTGTAAGTTGCATTTAACTCGTACCTTTTCCAAAGGTTTATAAATATGATTTAAACAAAACTATATTTTAATTTTTGAATTAACATCGGGATGTCCGACCCGAAATATCCCAAAACTACCAGTCGCTTGCCAAACTAATTTTTTCTGGAATTTTTACTTCGGCAAAGACAAAATATATCGACCAAAATTTTGCAATTAGGCTTAAACTAAATAAGCAACAAATTGATGAACAGATTATCAAATTTAATCAAATTTTTAACAAAAGAATAAATTTAGAAAAAAACATTTATTTCCGCATTAATTTTGTTTTATGGATATTTTATTGGGATTTTTGGGGTCCAATCTTTTGTTTTTATAAGTTTAGATATCATTGCTATTTCCGTTTCAAGTTTCTTTTTGTTCTCGTGTTTGGTCACTATCATAACGAAAAAGAGTAAATTAATTACTTTTTAGCGTTCTAGTGAAATATTTTTTGAAAATGGCAATTTCAAATAATTCTAGAAAATATGTCGATTGCAAATTTGGAAAACTGATAAAGGCTACAAATTAAAATTTCGAAAACGGTAATAAACCTAATTAAAAATTTAATTTGTGGTTAATTTAAGTAGAAGTAGAATAGTAGAATTAAGAGTAGTTTAGAGTTACTCCAATAAATGTCTGATTGTTGGCAGTTCCACCTTGGATTTAAATATCCAACTTTAGATTTCTGTATGAACTTAATGCAAAATCTAATTCTGGATAATAATAGTCAATTGTCTTTTAGATTTTTTTCTGCGGAGACTAGGAATCTTGTCATCGCTATGCAATTCCAGTGTTTAGATAAATCACAATTAAACTAAACTAATTTACTATAAATATTTTATTAAAACTTAATGCCCCTAATTTTATATATTTGGAAAACAAACTAACGTTTACAAATTCAGACTGAAGTTTACTTGATATTAACATAAGCAACAACTCATTTTTCGTAAAAAAATGGAATTTGAAAAAATGCATAATGCCAATGAACAAAGGTAAAAGTACACTCTGCCCAAAAAATTAAATATTGCGCATGACACATCAGCAGACGCTAATTTACAACCGACAAAGAGGGCAAACCACAATTCCCATTTTGACAATAACAAATTAATTTCTAAAAGGAAATTATTTGAAAAGACAAGAGACGATTTTGAAAACTGTAAATTTAATTTAATTCATACCTTCTTCAAAGTTTTATAAATTAAATTCTCAAAAAAATAATTTTTGAATTAAAGATCAATAACTTTTCAAGTCGAAAAATTATCTAGTCTCATAAGTAAGGGATAGGCAGGGGTCTTTATCCACTTTTTTAATTGGGCATGTAAAAACGTTTGCATGCAAATGAGATTAGAATTTTTTTTAAAAAAAACGACTCGCGGTTCGTTTTCAGCAGAGGAAAACGTTTTTGATGTTTTGGGCTGAATGTTGAAAACGAACCGTGGTTCGTTTTTTATAAAAAAAAATGCAAAAATAAATGTTTTGCTCAGAGTGGGATTTGAATCCGCTGCTGCCCAAAACGTTTTGCCCGTAGCTTTGCAATATGCTACTGAAACCAAGTTATGGTTTATGATGGTTTTGGGATGCTTTGAGCAATGAGGGCGTACAATGTGTTCCAAAAGATGAAAATTGAAGAAAATTGTTAATAATTGCT